>JAOPUA010000161.1:13696672-13706822 GCA_027122455.1 Trisopterus luscus | reverse complement strand
CACACACACACACACAAACACACACACAAACACACACACACACACACACACTGCCCCCCCCCTCCCCCCACACACACACACACACACACGCATACGGACACACACACCCACCTCCCCAACACACGTCCTCCATCCCCCACAGCCTTGCACATGGCTGGTGGCTTCTTTGTGTGACCTCTCCTCACACTGTTCCATCTCCACATCATGCGGCTAGCCTTTCACAACAGCAATTCAACAGCAACAATCACACACTCACGCCTCAAAGAAGATCTCTTGCCCCATTTGCCAACCAATTAAGGGCCATCTGGGCCTGCATGCAGTAAAAAAAAACTGCAACTGCAAAAAAAGTATATATATTTACATTTATATATAGATATATATATATCTATATATATATATTGTGTTCATTACATTCAAACAACTATAAGCCATGGAAAGTTATGTGTATGTATATGTATACATATATATATGTTTATATGTGTGTGTGTATGTACATATGTACCCATTGTTTTTTACCAGAGTGACTGTTTGAAGCCCTGAGAAGCTCCAACCCCTGGTTCTGAAGTGGCGGTGTACGTGTGATTCCTGCTGAACTTGAGGTCGTCCGTTCCCAGTGGCTGCACAGGGGCCAGGCGGTGGTGAGCAGCAGGGTTCAGGCACCGGGTCACTGCAGCCTCAGAGGTGGCCAGCCAGCTCGGTCCCAGGAGGGGACGCCGGTGGCGGGTTCACTCTGGTTTTCTTTAGGGTCCACTGAACCTTGCCGGAGCGCAGAAAAGACTCCAGCGTTCTGCAGGGGCCTGCAGAAAGAGGGAGCACTCTTCTCATCTCTAGTTCACACGACTCCCAAAGAGGGGCTAGTCTGGAAGGGTTCCAGGACGCCACCACACTGAATTTCAGCCTCAACCTCACGGTGGCACTGGCAAACCGATTTCTCCTCCCGGTTCCTCAACACATAACCTATAACAAGGGCGGTTGTTCTTTGATATGCACAGTGACAGTTCATTTCACTGTTGTGGTTCAGCCGCACCACAGCATCCTTGGTACGCGAACAGAAAGTCGGCTGCTTTCTTGTTATCTTAGCCAGGATTATAGGTCAACTTTCCCCTAATCAAAAAGGCAGGCCTATTGGCATGCACTATCCCAGCTGTGGCCTTGGCCTGGTTCCTCCCCCTCCCCCCTTCTGCATCGGTTCGCCCTCTTACATTGTTCTGGGCAGCACATCCAAGAGCTCTCGCTGTGTTATGTACTTAACTGAGGTCAGGCTTGTCATTATCTGGTTCTTGTTGGCACCAAGGCCGCCTCCTCTGACGATCTGCCTCCATTTTAGACCCAAAGCTTTTAGCACTCCCTAACAGTTAACCTCTGAGACTACCACCAGGCAGTCAACCACCTGCACGCCCGTAGCCCAGGGCCGGGGCTCTGCTGAAAGGTAGCGTGCTCGTGACTCCCCGCCACCGTGTGTGGTATTCTTCCTGACCCGGCGGAGGTTTAGCACAGATGTTTGGAATGCTGCCTCTGATCATTTTAATTTTTTTGCACCAAGGGGTCAGCAGCGTTTATGCACCAGCAGAAGAACGATGTTTCGTTGCTAATTAGGTGCCCTGAGAAGAATCCCACGGCAGTGCCGTGTTGTACGAAAATAAGAACATATGCATGGTTAATATTTGTGCTCGTCCTTGGTTATTATGATTTTTTGGTATAATGTTTGATTAATCTTTGGGCATTTTGGTCGGGAAAAGAATGAATGGTATTTCATTTTTCAAACCTCTGTCCTGATAATGTATCTCCATTCCTGTTAACAATGTGCCTTCTTACATTGAAGAATTTAGTTTTTTTGTCTTCAAATATACTTAATTTCGAAAAATACAGCTTTTCCCCATTTATCTGATTCTTTCAACCCAAAAAGACACACATGCATGCATATACACAATATCCCACACACGCATGCACGCACACATAGAGAGAGGGAGAGAGAGAGAGTGAGAGGGGGAGAGGGAGAGGGAGAGAGAGAGAGAGAGAGGGGGAGAGAGAGAGAGAGAGACACACACACACACAAGGAGAGGCAGAGAAAGAGAGGGAGTAGAGAAGGAATGAGAGAGAGTGAATCACAGATATAACTCCTCTTAAATCTGCTCGCCCGTACCACCACCTACCCCCTTCCCCAGCCCGTACCCCCTCCTCCATAGCAATTTTGTCAGAAGTTGACAATGTCTTGATTTAGTTGTCTGGCTGTTCCGGCCAGTTTCCCCTGCTGTGCTAATGTGAACAGGACATCCCGCTGAGCAGCAAAGAATACCACTTCACGGCAGCCGCCTAGCTGGCAGCTTTTATTTATGGCGCTACTGAAATGAATGGGTATTAGTGTCCAAACATTTCACCATGCTCCTGCAGCCACACACAAAAGCCACTGATTTCCAGCAAATCTGCACTTATTTTATTCAAAAAGACTACACCGGACAGAAAGAGTGGGAGAGAGACTATAGGAAAAAGGGATACAGAGGGAAAGAGAGACAGAGGCAAAACACTTATAATGACTTTAAAGACCTTGGGGGAAAGAATGGGCAAAATCCATTTGAAAAAGGTTTGCAAGAAATGAAAATAAAATAGACTTGACATTGAAATCTTCACCGTTTTCTTTCGGTTCAGGTAGGGCTACTGCGAAAATGAATTCCTGTCATTTTACAGAATTGAAGAATAAGGGACGTGTTTTTTTTTTGTTCACCGATCAAATGGTTGATCAAACAAAGATCTTGTATCACGCCAACGTGGATGTGACGCAGAACACGTCTCGGGCAAATCATCGATGAGATGTTTCCCCCGTTTAAGGTGGAGCGTCACTGAAGCCTCCCTGGTGCCTTATCTGGAGGGGCCCGAGTGGGGCCCCAGCCGAGTGGGAGCAGGCTCTGGGGCCCGGGGCCAGCACTGTGTTGGGCCTCACTGTGTCGGGGCCACTCATCAATACAGACTCCCTGCCTGCCCCTCCTGTCCCTCTCACCCCCTCGGCTCCTCATCTGTCATCGCTGCCCTTCTACAAACACACTCGGCTGACATTTTGAAAAACTCTGACATTCACCCACAATATGGATTTTTGTTGATTATAGCTTTCTGTCTGTGAAGATTGCAGAAATTATTGACCGTGCAATTCTGACTATTTGCACAGCTTCTCCGCGTGGCGTCTCGGTGTGGAGTCAAGCAATAATGTATTACCTCGTTTTTCATAACATCGTTCTGTTATCCTTCTGATTTTTTCTCCTTCCCTCTGCTCTGTTATTTGCTGTTATTTCAACCGTTATTCTGCAAATTCCCTTTGGCTCTGACCCTTTCTGTGTGCCACCAGAGATCAGAATCCTGCAAGGCTTTGGTCACTGATGTCATTAAGATTGGGATCTGATGCACTCGATGTCCGCTGGTTAAATGCCCCTGGCCACAACTCCCCATTGTCCCCTGATTCCAAGCGGCAGCCCTGTTTCTCTTGCCGCATAATAGCCCACAGGTTAAAGTTCTGCTTTTGCTTTGAATTTACATCTTTCACAGGCCCTTGTCTCTTGTTATACGCTGGCATATTCCTCACCCAGCCTCCCCCTCCCCCCTTGCGTGCTCCCCTTCGTTCCCGTTCTTTCATTTCTTCTCTGAGTCTCCCTGGCCCCGGAGCCTGGAAGGACTGTTTGCCTCCCACAACCAGGCATCTTTTGCGGGGTCAGAGGAGAGCGACTTGACTTAACAGGTCAACGTAAGTGGGCTCCGCCCTTCTCCAGAGGGGGGAAGCCATGGAGCCCTCCATTAGAGCTGACCCCGGCACCGCAGTGCTCTGGCCTCAGCCCTGGGTCTCACGTGGCTCTCTCTGGGAGACAGGCTGCTTATTAAAGCCCGCCGCCCGCGTCCCAGATTAGGCCTCAAGGTTCCTCCTCCACCGCTGTGACAAGTGACGGTCCAGGCTGAGGATGACCGCCTCGAATAAGAGATAGAGAGTGTGTGTGTGTGTGTGTGTGTGTGTGCGTGTGTGTGTGTGTGTGTGTGTGTGTGTGTGCGAATCATAGAATTATAATTGCTCTTTCATGATGCAGATATTGTAAAATGCATCCTGCGTTCGCATTACAGGGAATTAATTGGGGTTTTAAAGGGGACGTATTTGCCGCCATAATTTGCTCCAAAATAAACAGGAGGGTTCGCAGTGGGGGCATATCGAATGCGGAACATCATCTTTGTACTGTACCTATTTAACATCCCTTGCTTGTGCGCAGACGGCGAAAATAAACACGCACAACTCGCACGCAATCACGCGCGGTGACCTCGCACCCGTGTGAATCCTCTCTGCGGCGCAATGCATTTACCTAATGTCTCCACGGCCGCTAATTCACAGCGGAAAGTCCCCTTTTCTTGCGCTTGTGGTGGTTTTCTTTTTGTTGTTCAAAGCGCAAAGCCATTAACGGCGTAGGTTTTATTCTCTGAAAACCCCGCTGTAGGTACGCAGGTGTGCGTGGGGTGACAGTGCCGTGAACCAACCGGATGGGGATGGGGATGGGGGGGGGGGGGGGGGTTGGTAAATGCATCATTCGGTGAAGGTAACTGTATGCACACAGCCTCTGTCATGGCGGCCTGTTTACACAGCATTATGGGCTGTGCTTTGTTCATATTCCATCGTGGTTCTCGCAGTGTGAAATAGTTACTTCTTTCAGCGACGGTGGAGGGCAGGTGATGGTTGACATCGGGGTCACAGCCCGCAGTATGGCTCTCTCCCCGTCTAATGCGGCATATAGTCTGCATTATTCCATTTGTGAGCACATCCGCAAGCTTCTGTTGGGAGTTATTGATGTTCTGAGCCTTAACATATCTCACCCTCTAATTGATTGGTATAATGTGGAATGTGTAAAAGAAGAAGAAGAAAAACAGACCTAATTATAAGTGTGAACAACACCAACATTTACCAACATAATGATCTCCATTTCTTCCTTCACACCAATCTCTAATGATCACAATGTGATAAGGAACAGGTAAATCTAAGAGGTGTTAATGAATACTACATTCTCGAGCTCTCTCGTCTATTTCAAAATGTTTTCTTATCAATATACATCATGGACAAGCTGTACGTAATGGTGACAGTAACTAAGAAATCCTTTTGAGGGCTTTCAGTTCAATTACATTTTTTTTATTAACTTTCTATATTTTCTTATTAAAATGTTGATCAACACAGGGATGAAAAAAAACAACATCGACATCTGCCTATGGGCAAAAAGCGTAAAAATAAGAGATACTCTCTCAGCTCAATTAGAGAGGTCAGCCCCAGATCGGGACGGGGGAAGCGATATCATTAGGCCGGCCCACTGCACAGACTGCTGCAGCTGCCGTGCTTTAGCAGGGGGACCTCTCCCCCCCTCCGTCCGTCCGTCTCTTTGCTCGGCTGACCCGTGCCCGCCTCTGGAGCGCTACCCACCCCCTGGGCTCCTAGGGGCCCCCAACCCCCCCCCTCCCCCCCTGATCCTGGTGCCAGTGGCACCAAGCGGACTGGGAAGAAGTGAACTGTGCTGCCACATAGGATGACAGGACTGGCCACTCTGCTAGGGAGCACACAGACAGACAGGCACCAGCCACACAATCTAGGCCTGTGCTGCCAACTCCATCACTGGATTCCTCTATGTCTGTTAAGTCATTTGTAAAATCACAACCAACCGTCAGGACGGGAGAAAACCAGATGGTTGTGTCGCGACACGGCTGAGGATTAAGGTGTGTTTTTCACGTGAATAGCAACGACACAAACGCATGGATTAATGTTGAATTTAGTGGATCTTTGGGTTTATAAACGGCGGTTCATACACAAAAACAAGATTGAAATAATGAACCAGCCTCACAGGCGGCCGTCCCCCCCTCCCCTCCCCATTGTCTGGGGCCTGGTGAGAGGGACTCTAGCAGGAGTCAGCCTAATTTCTCCTTTCTTACTCAGCCTGCTCGTATGTTTTGTGCCGGTGTGCTTTTTGTCTGCCGTGATTACTCTGAGGATATCATTACGACATTCAACGGCAACAGGAATTCTTCTGTTCTCCTTTCATATCAATTAGTAGGGGACGGTAATTTAAACTGACAGCGGCGTGTATCTTGAAAGGCTGGCTGGGATGCTGCGGCGGCGTCATCGCTATGCAGCCAGGAGCCACCCTCCCTCCACCCTCTCCCTCCACCCTCTCCCTCCACCCTCTCCCTCCACTCTTTCCCTCCACTCTCTCCTTCCCAGTTCCGTCTCTCTCCCTCCCTCTCTCTCTCTCTCTCTCTCTCTCTCTCTCTCTCTCTCTCTCTCTCTCTCTCTCTCTCCCTCTCGCTCTCTCTCAGCCTCCCATATCACTCCACTGTGTATTTCTATTTAGCATCACTGTCATTGTTGTCATGGTTGTTTATTCATGATGTTTCTTTTCATTTGTGTATCTGGAGTCGAACGTCCTGTGTGACTTGTTCCCCAATATCCACGACATTATGAATAGGTTTGTTTGGTGTGTTTTTCTTCTCGATTTTAATAGGTAAACTGGAGGGGAGCAGATCCACTGCAGATACTGCAGTGCAGCTGCCTAAATTTAAATTCAACCTTCTTCCCCTATTTCTGGAGCACTGACCAACTTGGGATCTCACTGGAACTTGTCCAGGTGACAATAAAAAAAAAATATGATACTGACATTATTACAGCTTAGCTTAAGTTCCCCAAAGAAACGCACGCGTGCATGCAAGATAACCCTCACCCACACACACCAAATATCCTCAAATTCAGATTTTAATAAAATGACTAAAGACTAATTGAATAGCCTATCTATTTTCTATATGTTCGAAACTTTACAGTTGGTCTACAAGGAGCCTCGCCAAGCTACATTTCTTTTTCGGGTCTTTTAACTTATACGCCACTAGAGGTCAGCAAAGCACTTTTATATTCAACTTAAAGATATTGTAGCGTGACACGCAAAGCCAGACTAAAAGGGGGCGGTCTTGAGCTAGGTCACGTGTTCCTTTGACTCGCTGTTGTGGACGGACCGACTGCAGGGGTCATTGTAAATATGGCGTGGCGAGGATGTGTTATGCAGTTGACCAAAACTGGGTTTATCAGATCTGCGAAGGCATCCCCTCGAGATTGTAGGTAAGTAAAAATAATGTATAACTCTTGATACAGTGTGCGGGCTGACACAGACAGCGATTCAATTGGATTTGCCTATTCATTTATACTTACTCAATTTCAGTGTGACATAAGGTTAGCTTAATACGATGTATGTTTAAGTAACTGCAAAGCATCATTTACAGTTCCTTACCAATTAGTTGGTAGTTTAATGAGCTCCGCGATTTATTGGAGCAACATACTAATCTACTACGCATATGCCTAAATGACGAAATCTACTACTATCATTGAAAGTACTTGTATCATGTTTTTTATGCATGTCACATCATGTACTTTAGTGTGTTTGTTTAGTGTGTCCTGAGGCAATTGATTGTTTCCAGTAAAGAGATGGATGTTGAGGTTGTCTAAAGTGGGCCTGCACATCTGCTGGTAAAGGTCCGATCAATCATTTCTTTTTTGTCTTGTTACACCGATTAACAAATGCACCTTTTCTACCTTGGTTCTAGACTCAACCCACACAACCAGCAGAGATGTGCATTCCGTCGGGAAGCCAAAAGAACAGATACAAACAAAGGGAGTGTTTCCCAAGAGACAGAGCTTGCCTCCTCCAAAGCAGGAGAGTCAGTCAATGTTAAATCTCCTGCGAAACCACCACCAGCACATCCTCCTAGGGTCCGACCAACGCTTTTTAAACCGTTTGTTTTCACTATAGGGGTAGGTCACACTCTTGTATTCTTCCATTCCATCAAATTGTGTTATTAACCTGTAAGTGTTCTGTGTCCAGTCCCAGTTTCAAATCTAAAAATGGTTACGATGCCTGTTGTACAATGGAAAGGTTTTGTTGTTGTGGTCTGACTCCATGCCAGTTTACAGGCTGTTCCTTTGGGGTGGCAGCGATATCGCAGTACGAGTCCCTGAAGTCGAGATTCGACACAGGCAGGGAAGAGGCGAAAGCAAATAAAGAATTGAAGGTGAGAGTCTGCAGCACTTCATGCAAAAACTTTGAAACCAATTTTATAATTCAGTTTTATGAAGTTATTGGGTCCAATGTGTGTGTTCAGGGTACGGAGGACATGACCTACTGGCACAACTGGTGGAACCAGCTGAGCGGTGTCCAGAAGCAGCTGATCCTCCTGCTGTCCTCGGCCGACGACTTGTGGAGCAGCTTTTCCGAGGGACAGAGGACCGCTGCCGGTACGCCACGCTCAAAACACAATACACACTGGGACTCGGGTTGTATGTTATGTTAATTTATGACTGCACTTCTGGCCTCAAGTCTAGAAAATGTTTGAGAAGGTATGGAAATGCATCCGTAAAAGATGAATGGAAACCATTGGCCTCGCGTGCCTTATTGCGTTCATAAGACTGGTACTAAAGTTATTCAGACTAGTTACTTGGGATTCACAAAAAAAACACAGTATCATAAAATACAATAATTTATGAAAATAGTATTATTAGTAATAGTAGTATATTGGAATGTATTGTTTAAATATGAACCCTGCATTGGTTAGGGTCTTCAGTGCTTGTCCTTTTCGCTCTCTCTCTCTAGGTATTATAGCGGTCAATGCCCTGGTGCTGTGCTGCTGGAGAATCCCATCTTTGCAAAGAACCATGATCAAATACTTCACGTCCAACCCAGCCGCCAGTGAGTTGGATCTCTGTTCAGTGCCTGTAGAAACGTAGTGCATTGTATAAAATGGTTAGACAGAAAACCAAAGATCAAGAGCCAGAACAGGAACAGACTTGATGATGGAAATATAATCAAAATGACCCTAGTGTATGGCAATACATTAGGTCCAAAACAGCGAACGAAAAGTGAATCATTAGTGAATAACAACAGTGAATAGTGAATTGACAGTGAATAACAACAGAATAGCACATGTATGCCCATTGTTGCTGTTCGCTGATGTTCTGTTTCATCCTCTTGACACCAGAGACGCGGTGCCTTCCCATGGTCTTCTCCTCCTTCAGCCACTACTCCGTCTTCCACATGGTGGCCAACATGTACGTGCTGTGGACCTTCTCCACCAGCATCGTCTCCCTTCTGGGCAGGGAGCAGTTCATCGCCGTCTACCTCTCCGCTGGTACGAATTCTCCCCTGCTAGGAAGCCAATGTAGATGATATCATGCAAATGTGTTATTGTTGTATGTATACGAACAGAGTGGTTGTGTGGGTGATAGAGGCTTCCTGTGTCAGAGCAGTTTGCTTTTGGGGAGACTATTATTTTGAAAGTGCATATTGGCTCACTGGTTCACTTGCATCACTTGCATGTTCCAAGGGTATTAAGTCAAATTAAAAATTTATTCAATTAATGCAGTGCTCTGCCTCCTGTTTTGGCAAAGTTAAACTTTTATAGTTTTTAATTGCCTCAACTCCCCAAGGGGAAAAATAAGCGAAAGGAGAAGAAATTACTTTTTAACAAATTTATCAAAAACCAAAAACCTGAAAGACTATATTTGTTTTAAAGTAGTCGGTCATTCATGCTACATTCAAATGTGATTACAGGAGGTGGTTTGGATCGACAGACATGGTAGTATTTCTTACATGTTGGTGACTGCTGTGTAAATGTTTGCACGCTACCTGCCGGCCTCGGCTCACACTCCTGTTTATTTTTGTCTTGTTGCAGGTTTGATCTCCAACATGGTTAGCTACTGCTGCAAGACAGCCTCTGGGCGGCTGTATCCCTCATTAGGAGCGGTAAGCCATCATCATGTCTTCTTCTTCTTTTTTTTTTATATATACTTTTTCATATATTGCTGTGAATGTAGCAGTGATGATGCTAGAGAGAGAGAAATACCTGTAGCATAGGACCGCAGGTCAGAATCAAACCTGGGTCGCTTAATTCAAGGTGCGAAGCCTGCATGGTAAGCGCACTAGCGGTTTGTCCCAACAAACCTCATTGTATGATTGGTAATAGAAAAAGAAATACAACACAATACCGATAAGGTTATTCTCCTAAAAAACCATCTGACTATCCTCTTGTTGTTGGATCTCCAGTCCGGTGCGGTGATGACCGTGCTCGCTGCGGTCTGCGCCAAGGTGCCAGAGGCAAAGCTCGGCATCAT
>JAOPUA010000161.1:13495766-13506995 GCA_027122455.1 Trisopterus luscus | reverse complement strand
GTGTGTGTGTGTGTGTGTGTGTGTGTGTGTGTGTGTGTGTGTGTGTGTGTGTGTGTGTGTGTGTGTGTGTGAGAAGACATAGCGCTGAACACGGTGTCGATAACAGCAGAACAACAAACAGCCCAGACGGGCAGAGAGCTCTCTGAAAGATGAGAGAGTAAACCAGTCCAACAGACTGTCCGTACCAGATGAGAAAGAGATGATCCAGATTTCGTTCTCTCTCTCGCTGTCTGTCGGTCTGTCTGTTCAAAGCCTCCCCTGCCAAATGTGAGATCATACTGATAAGTGAACAATACTGGGGCTCACGCCCTGGAGGCGGGACTTCCTGTCATCTCAAGAAATGTCCAAACTATTTTTCAGGTTCTATACTATATAGGTTGAATGCATGGGCAAGACACTCACACACACACACACTGAAAAGATTTGCAAATGTTCTCAATGCAAATGCAGGCAAAAGATTCAAACCACTCAACTGACCAGAAGTCCACGAGAATTTCAGAGCAGCAGCGCAAACCATTTACATTCCACCAATTACCCACTATCAATTATGTATCTTATTCCATTTAAAATAACGGTGTGATAAATGTAGCGCGAGGCAGTGTTTTGTGACACCCTGAAGGTTATCCAGTCCATGGTAATCCATGCACTCATGCACTCATGCACTCATCTTTCTCTTCATTATCTATGTCTTGCCAGCAGGTAGTCTGCACTCAAGCCATGTGATTCTAATAACCGCATTCCTTGTCGATACAGAACTAGCCTCTTCTCTTCGCTCTCTCTCACATCCACCAGCTGCTCATTTGGCAAAAGAGCGAGTAAAGACACAGAGTGGGGACATAGAGAGGCTCCTCTGAGGAGGCACTGTTGTTTGAGAGAGAGAGAGAGAGAGAGAGAGAGAGTCAGAGGGAATGACAGAGAGAGAGTGAGTGAGAGAGAGAGCTAGTAAGATAGCAAGATTGAGAGGTGAGGCTTTGGCACATGGCGTTTATAGTGACTTGCTAATATGTTTTGTTCCAGCTACTACTGTCCAATTACACCCTTATTGCTGGATAAGCCTAATGAACCCACTGTAAGTCACCCTCCAAAAGTCTACTGCAGGAATGACCATAATATGGAAGAGTCACACTGGTCATTGACGCTAGTGTAACAAATACACAACATATAGGCCTGCAATCTTGTCAAACAAAATAATGACATGAATGCAGATTCTTGGACAATGAAGGCGAAACTGTGTCTCTGCATGCTTTCACCTAGTTCAAGATCCTATGCTATTGAACCATAGGATCTTCATCCAGCTTTTCATGCTCGGGCAGTAATTGGAAATTAGCTCCTATAGTGGGGTCGAGCTTTGGCCCTCTAACACACGCACACACACACACACACGTACACACACACATGCTGTGAACCGGCCTTTCGCAGAATCCAGGAGTGCTCATGGAGGAGCTATTGATTAAGTTTAAAATCCACTCGTCGCTGGCTGGCTTGACAAAGAGATCTGGGTGTGACCACAGGAGGTAACGCCTGTCTGACAGGAAAGCACACTTAGAGACCCCACACAGGGAGCGGTATCAATAGAGAGATGATTCAACACTGAAAACCGCACACCATTTCTATTGATATACATCTGAAACAAGGACAATCATCTCTGCAGTGCAGCATAGCCCATCTTAAAGGGTGCAACCATAGCGTTCGGGCTCTTTGGCTAGAAGGCTCGCTTATACCCAACAATGACAACGGATCGGATATACAGTTTGGAAGTGTTTGGGTGTGTTTGATTGACAGTGCAGATGCGGTGTTACATGGGACATGCCCTCCTCACAGGGAAACACAGCTGATAATGTGGCAGTTACAACTACCTGAACTAAAACAATCCATGGCCGGTTTGACCACGGATTAACTCTGCTATCCGGGGGGTCTCTTATCTATGCTTGTATTGTAGTACGATTTATATAAAGACCAAAGGGAGAGGATGAGGGTGTGGATAGACAGTGAGCCCACTTTGAAAAGGGCTGGATTCAGTATTTGAAAGAGTTGAAATAATTAGAATAGGATAGATTGGAAAAGCGTGTTTTTAACCGAAGCTGGAACATAGCTCAAATTTGGTGCACTACAACACACACACACACACACACACAAATAGGTGTCTGTCCCCGCCTTTGGTTGGTCAGGTCTAGCCTAGTAGTTGCCATGACAACAAATCCCAACATGAAAGAGCCATCAGAGGAATCCCTGGCATTCACAGGCACTCTGACCATGTGCACTGGTATAATGACAAAAATCGTTTAAATGGATAAAATCACCATGGCGACAAAGAAGTATAAAATACCCCACTAGCTTGGTAACCTCAATTGTAAAACATGGATCTGGAGTGGACCACCAATTATTTTGTGATAGGGAGGTAACCACATGTTTATGAGTCTGAAACAACACTTTCAGGTTCAAGGTAATATTGGTATTACTTTCCCATTTTCCCAGGATAGCTTGATTGTGAGTTCATGGGGAAGAAAACAAGTGTGACGAAGAGGATGAGTGCTGTTTGTAGGCCTTGACTTGAGTGATTGACAGTTAGACCAACAATACTCTGTGACAAGCACTTTGTGTGGGCCTTCGTCATTCAACAAGACTCATTTCATAATGTCTATGTCATGAGATTCTGATTCATGAGAGTCCTTGAGTAAGTAAAGGCATCAGCATTATCTAAAACAAGGACAGTTCAACAAGGATGTTCCCTGGCCATCGCGGGAAATCAAACGCTGACTTGATGATCGCAACACAGGGACTCACAGGGAGCACCCTGTAATATAAGACATCATAACAACACTGTGCATGATTGTCCAATGTTGACCATCATCCTATGAAAATGTGATGGGTTTGTTAACTATTTCACATGGCCAATGCGAGACATGACACTTAACTGATGTACACAATTACTTCATAGGTAGCTAAAGTGTGGAAAATGCAGTTGAGCTTTATCATTGTTGAATTGTTGTGAAAAGGAGGGGTTTTCAGCCCAATATGTTGTCGTTAATCTATTGAATAGAAGAAAATACAATAAGTAGTAAGTTAGTTTAGTAGGCTTCATTCCATTCAAAAACTTTCCAGATTGTTCCATTTACCATTATTAAATGCAATGTCAGCTGTCTCTGAACCCTAACAAAGTGTGTCATCTGCACACAATCACCTACATTGCTAATGTGCTAAGGTGAGAGAAATGTCAGATGGGAAAGCAGATTAATCATCTTATGGGACGTGTAATTGCATCACATGCAGTAACGGTGCATGTTGGTACAACAGCGTGGACAACCATCTGAATCGAATGGCCGCATGAACGAAAAGCACTGCTGCTTATGGACATAAGACACTTTTCGCAAATCCCCACAGCTGCTTTGGCAGTGGTGAGGAGAAAGTGGGTTAGGAGTTAGCAGATCTGCAAAAGGAAACCGGACCCTTCTCTCTCTCAGTAACATGGCTTTCTAAGCCCAGAAACGGTTCATTTGTTCCACCATGATGATGTTGCCTAGTATTGCTGTTCCGTGTCCCTAGTAAGTGGAATATACATCCCAAACAAAACGGGTTGGCAATGGAGATAATAATCATAATCCAGATCAATAAATGCATACAATTTCAAGATGGCAGGGTAACTCAATGCGGGATAGATGGAAACAAAAGATGGAAAGGATGCAATGGTCAGGTAAACAATGGACTGTAGCTAAACTAAGGCAGAAGAAATAGTACACCTACCTTGATGTTATTAACCGAACCGTGGTTTGTGCATGGGTCTTCTTTTACGTAGTAGCCTGCTCTTAGTTAGGATGATACATTCGCTTCAATGATCTCTCAAATTGCATCCTCTGAAATAATATTGTTGAAATTCTGTTGGTTTCGTTGCCAAGGACACTGTGAAAATCACAACATGAGACGTATCGTAGCACAATTCATCATGCTAGAGAACACTGTTTTTATCCATCTTCATAGCCTTTTATGCCGGATGTTTTATATTTTAAAAAAATACCAATAAAGCCTCGTGTTGGTTCCACAACGGTCGCAGAAATTACTAAAATAAAAGATTATCTTATTCTCCAGCGAACCAGGACTGTAGAAGATATCCCCTTCATTCTTCCGTCATCCTATTTTGTTTTTGTGTTGATGATATGAAGGCATAAAAAGGATGCTCTGAGGCAGTGGCAGTAAGCAGGTCCCTTTCTCCCCTGCTGCCTACGGAAGCACTAATGGTCCAAATGCGCCTTATTCTCTCCAACGCAAGGGGAGCCAGACAGGGCTAGAGAACTAATAGGATGGCCAGCCCACCATCCGTTCTACAATTTAACCATCCATAACCAGGTTAACCAATAGACCTGAAATAAACCAGAAGATTTCACCGGTTCAGTCACATCGCTGTCCAAAATTAACCTGAAAAGCTATTTCTGAATATATAAATATGCTTTAACAATATAAATGTTAAATTCCACGGAATGCATCTATTTTGAATAGAATTGATTAGAAAAGATATACAAGATGGATTTGCGTGATAATAACAAGTCCAGTATAGTTTAGCTATTAAGACATGCATATACAAAGGCCTTTCTAAATTACAATATTGTTGTACTCTGGTCTACACGTCCCGCACCAAACTGTACATCCGCACAGATGCTGGCGGTGGGCTATTTTAGTCCATCAATGCTAGTATAGATGGCATAGCATCGGAGGACTAGATCGGAGTTTTTCCACGCCATCTAGTGGAAATAAAAGATGACACATCATAAATTAAAGGGATATACGATTTAATTAAGGATATTGTTCCTTAGGAAGAAGTCCAGCAGAGCCGACTTACCAGAGAAAACATTGGAATTGGAATATACACAAAGTAACCCACTTTCCAAATTAAGAAATACAGTAATTATTTTCTTCATAAGTTTTTATTATCATGGACACTTAGGTAGGAGGGAGATTGAGCATTTCCATCACACATCAAGTCAAAACTATACGTTTCTTTTTCATATTTTTGAACCACCACATGAACATTGACTGTACAAATGGAATCAATTACAACCACCAAATATCGGGCTGCATATTGCGCCTGGTTTCCTACAAATGTTTCTGATCAAAGTTGCAAACATTCAAAATCAAGAGGAAAACCTCACTGCTTTAACACTTCTGGAAATCCAAGTACAAACTGAACAAGTTGAACATTTTTTTCCTTGGAATTTTTTGCCCTCTTATTTTTACTTATTACTTGCAAGTGGACTACGTGGAATCTAGAAGGAATGCGTTTAGGACAAACTGACATACAACATGAAGAAAACAAAAAAATATTTGTGGACGAAGGTGAGAAAGAAAAAAAATGTTGCCTCAGGCGACTTGAGATTTAGCGTTTTGATCCTTCGAAGGACCCTGGACCCTGAACAGGGTCAACATTTCAAGGGACTTGGATGGCAAACACAAGAAGACATGTGATGTGTAATGACAGTAAAAATAGAGCCTCCCAGGATTACCCAGATGGTCTGTACCTTACGTACATTACTATGGAGCACATGAGAAAAGCTATGATTACACTATGAATAGGTTTGCTTCTAGATAGAAACTCCTAAAGATGGCTCCAGAAGTTTGACTACTAAAGTCAGACTAGATCCAATACCAGTACAATGGATGCGGCAATGACTTTCTTGGACAAGTTTTGTTTAGTTATTCCGTGTAAAATCATTATTACAATCGGTTCCCATAAATCACTTGTTAATCCCAATTTAAAAAAAAAAAAAAAAGTACATTTCTCGTCAGCAGAAATTCATGGTATTGAAATAGAACAAGAGTTGATCCTAACCGCTAAGGGGAAATTAAACGTGGCTATGGACGTTTTACAGGTTGGAGGGCCTTTTACCTCATCCTCCGAAGGGGATTAATACTCTATTCTATTCAATGATTCTACCTTACTTCTATCAGGAGGCTTGAGAAAACACTGAATCTGGCCCACTTTTTTTGTTTAAGGACCACTTGAGTATTAAACTGCAACCAAAAAAAAATAAAAAAATCACCCATACTATTCAACAGTACTACACATAATGCTAAACATACTCATGCTTCACAGGGAGAAAATAATAACAATGTACACACGCACACACACACACAAGCACATTTTCAAATTCTTATTTTTAACCGTCATATGGGAAGAGTGCCTATTTACCAAAGTAGTAAAATAAAGCTATAAAATATGAAGTCAATTACCCAGTGTGTTCATTTTATTGAAAACCATAGTTGACTTAAGAGATGGAGCCATTTCAAATGATAGCATGTTACTACAGTAGCCATCAAAAAAAATGGCTACTGTTGTATACCCTATTCAATGCATATATGGAATTTGATTAAAAATCAACGATTAAGTAATTTGGCTTGGTTCAGGCAACAAACTTGCATGGCAGCAAATTAAATGTTATAGTCAACTGAAATTCTTTTCACTTTGTAAACTATGCCGCTTCTTCAGATTTCAATCTTTCCAGTATACATATCAACAGCTGTTTTCAGACCAGAGGGTGCATATGCTACTCATCAGCAAATGACGGTTAAAAACAATCACAGATAAGAAAAATACATTTAAATAATTTACGATATATTTACACAATAATGTATGATATTTTCCAGCAGTGTCTTCATTACATCTTCTTATCTCTGTGAATACATCTTCTTAATCTCCCATCTTTACTTTCGATGTCTGGAAGATAAATTATAAAAAAAAAATGAAGGTTAGCAGAAACTACACAATGATGGACCTCCCTTCAATTAATAAGCTTAACCATAGGATAAATCCCAAATCAACTGCTGAGCAAGCTTCATTTGATGAACATGTTCTTATGTCTATGTGGGGAGCAACGGGAGTAGTCATCTTTTGGGAGGGCCCAAAAATAATACAAAGTGTATCCCCAATGAGGGATACAATGACAGGACCAGAGAAAATATCAAAACGTTTTCAGAAGGATGGATGAAAATAGGATTGAAGCGTTGACAAACTTCACACTTTGTGATTAAGTGTTATTTTAGCTTAATTTCATTATGAACCTCTTATTTTCATTAAACAAACCTGAGAGATACTTACATGCCCATCCTGTGCATGACCCTATACCCCTTCCCACTATAACCCAAATGTCTTTATGTTGTGGTTCATTCTGCAGACTAAAATTTAAAGTAACTGTTGTCTGAAAATGATATAGCCGTTACTGTTCCCTACAACTCAAGCCACTAGAGGCTGCTGATGAGAAAAGGTCTACAGTGTCATTATCGTTTACCTGCAGGATGGCTACAATGACTCCGAACAGGCCGATGGCGCTGCCAAAGATTTCCACGATGAGAATTTTGACGAAGAGGTTAGCGTTCTGTGCATCAGCCAGGGCTGCCCCGCTGCCCACGATACCAACACAGATGCCACAGAAGAGATTGGAGAAGCCCACGGTCAGCCCAGCACCAAACATAGAGTAACCTGGAATTCAAAAGGGTTCAAAAGTTTCAGCGAGAGTTAAATAGAAGGTGGTATTGTATGTGAGGTTTGAAGAAAAAAAAAAAAAAAAAGATATTGGCTTTAAATGAAACAACTGGATCAAGCACGATCTGAAGCCTTGTGCATCTTCTCTCACCCGCTTGGTAATTCCTGGCACCGATGGTTTCTGGAGTGGTTTCAGTGAAGTTCTGTAAAAGAGCAGAGGCTAGCTTCTTGTTGTTGACTTACAGTATGAGATGACCAAAATAAAACACACATACACACGCACACACGGCTCATCATTTTCCATTTGGTCATACTACTCACCTCAGCCATGTTGCTGATGACGATGGCCATGATAATTCCATAGATCGCCACTGCCTCACAAAAGATGATACTGAAATAAATTTGAAGAACACGATTTGACTTCCTGACCTTAATGTGAAAATTATCAATGGTGTGTCAAATATGAAAGGTTGCAGCGATGGTAAAGTCTTCCTTATTTTCAAGAGATACCAGACGCTTTCTTTTCAACTGTAAAACTGAAAGCTTCATAGCTTGTGATCATCATCCAATCTTATTTGTGCTTCATTACCAAAGTCACAATAAACTTGTGATTAAAGAGCATACCTGACCAGGTTCTTGGTTTTGATTCGTGGAGCTTTGACACCGCCCCCAATGATGCTGGATCCTGTGATGTAAATTCCCCTGGGAAACCCCAAAAGTGACAAGTCAAACCAAGGCATTTAGCACTTCGACATGCAATCCGCAATATTTCATACTTCATATGGTCCAGTTCTTCTGGTTGGTTTACAATTGAGGAAGTGAGTCAATCAGTAAGTTTGCAGGGTGGGAATTGTATGACATGCTTGACAATTCCATTACAGAACTAAGATGGAAAAGTGAGGTGGAACCGTTGAACAGAGGGACAGTGATGGCCAAACATTTGCCACATGAGCTTCTCACCAGGCCGCTCCTACTACAGAGAGGGAGATGGCGAGGCCAATACCCAGGTTCGCCCACATAAAAGGGGACGTCTCTGTAAGGAACCTAGAATATAAAAGATCCAAAAGACAAACACATGACACTTGTTGAATGAAAAATGTACAGACAGTAGAGTTAAGTGCATGAGAGCCCAGTTGTATTGGTTAGGTTATATCCAAAAAAACACATTGAATAATAAATTGAAGGCATCAACAGTTCTTACCATGCGACATCAAAACGGAATCCAAGGTCAAAGATGGTATAACAGATACCTAAAAATATTTTAAAGATATATAGGTTAAAAACATGACAAAGCCCCGCATATATGTCTACAAAGAATGCAACCTTGTAGCTCGCATCTCACGTGACTGGATTCTGTGAGTTGCGTGAACACTTCCATAAGCACAGACAAACCCCCAGCCTCTACGAACCAATCTACTGTATTCAATCAAATTTAAGTCGCTAATGTTCTGCAGGTAATTAATTAGTTAAGACCACATTGAAGAATGGTCAAATATCAGCAGAATTAACACCAGCCTGCGTCATAGTTCTCGTTCGTGTCATGTGATTATCACATCTAGTTCCTCCCTGCAGGCGGTAGTGCTAACAAACAAGCTAGCACGGCTTAAAGCTGCTAGCTTCTATGTGACCGGTTTGCCTTGGCAAGGCACTACCTCAATGATTGCTTGGTGGATAGTGATGCGTGGTCTCTCAACATTGCGTCTCAGAGCCATATCAGCGTCCCGACAGTTCAAACCTGTATGAACTCGTTCATTTGTTTGATTAATGTCGAGGCACACCAACACCTAGCACGATGGCATCCTGTGCAGGCATCACCTGCTCCGATGCAGTATTTGATCATTATTACACGGTTGTACTTTCATGCAGCACAATTTAAAGCAAGCCCTTCCAGTGCCGTACTAAGTCAGTGAGACATATGGGTCATTAATTCACCTATTGGGTCTGCAATGGATTTCTCCTTGGCTCTATTTTCCCGGAGTTAGACGGTTCCCTTCACGTTAGCAGCAGCCCTGACTACAGCTATACTGAACAGACATGGCTTCGTGTGTCGAACCGTGAACACGTGAGGTGTGTGTGTGTGAACACAACCTAACGTGGGGTAGATTCAATGTCGCAATCCATACGCATTTCGAGAATAAACGAGTGCTTACCGACTACGAGTATAGTACTCCAGAAGGCCAAAGTGACCCCGGTGTAGAGAATGGCGTGTCCGTTCATCATCCACTCCACGAGCATCGACCCGGTGACGGTTTAGATGTTCTGGCAGGGTAACCTATGGTTAAATGTTTACAACGCACGTCAAAAACTACACCCCAGCAGCTCGAATAGTAGGTGTTAAAAGGTGTTCGGAAGGGGTAGGAAAAAAAGAGTGTTGTAGCCCACCGAAAGAGGAAGCTGGCGCGGGTCACCTGATCGAGGCTGGAGAGTAGCACGTGACCGGAGTCGTGACGCATCGAAGACAGGCTCCGGCGGTCACGTGCTTTGGCGTCACTCCTCAATTATTGTTACCCTGATTCGCAGCGTCAATGTGCGATGTACAACTGCTAGGTTTAGCGAAGCAGCTTAGATTTTATTTTGATCAAAGGATATACATTTAAAAAAAATGACCTTTACATGTACTGCACTTATATGCAACTACACTCAATGGACGCACGATGTCGCCCTTGAACTGTACAAGACTGAACGTACACATGTGCAACGAATAGATGTGAAACATTCTTGCATGACTGCCTGACTGCCATGACTTTGGGGGCATTTTGTTTGACCTAATAGTCCTCTTGTTCCAAGAGTTTTGTGGTTTTGCATAATTTGATGTGGGATTTCGGAAGCACTGAGGGATTTGGTGCTAGCACGTTTTAGTTAAATGTGTGGTGTAAAAAATAATATGGTAGTGGCCTAATAGTCGGCTTTATAAACAGAAATAGAAATCAAGCCTAAACCACTTCCTTTCTGCATCCGTTTTTGGAAAATAACCCCCGGAAACATAATCTTGGTTCACCATGAATAATTATAAAATAAAGGTTATTGTTTGTATTTTGTGTTATAGGCCTAACCTAGAACATTTTTGAAAATATATTAGTTAAAAATGTCCAATCCATTCTTATCTGAAATATTTAAAAGGTGAACTTTATTGATTTGCCTGCGGCATCAAAATATACCTGCAATTAACAATTGAAGGGAATGTTTTATTCACAAGTGGTTCAAATCTTTTATGGAGGATATTGTGAGCAAAAAGCAAGCATATGACTCTGAGGAAAGTGCTTTCGCTCAACATGGGAACATCAACTGCTTTACATAACCTGTCCTTATTAAATGCACACATTATCTTGTGCATGTTTCCCATGAGGACATCAGAGTCAATGAGTGCTCACCCAGACATATTTTGTATATGAACTGGTATCTTACAATGTGAGCATGCACACACCTCACTACCAAACACTCCTATATGCCCATAGGCCTACATTGCCCCTTAATGACTATTGTCTCTGGGGCAGGAAAACATTACAAATATAGTGCAGCATAATAGCCAATCAAAGTTAGTATGCAATGACTTACAGTTTACAAATTCCTCAACAGATAAAAAAATATTGTCCATATCAGCCACTCAGTCATTAGGCTGAATCACAGCCTCCTTCATATGCCCCAGAACACACACACACGCACATGTGCACACATACACACACGCATGCACCACACACACACACACACACACACACACACACACACACACACACACACACACACACACACACACACACACA
>JAOPUA010000161.1:13393201-13403740 GCA_027122455.1 Trisopterus luscus | reverse complement strand
AAAACATGTACTGTGTGTGCATACTTTGGAGCTGGTGAATGCAGTTTGAGTGCATGGGCGAACTTCACACATCCGAGTCTCCCTGGTCAGCTTGCACCGGCTGTCGCTGCTGGACAGCCGGGCGGAGACCCCCACGCCACAGGACGTAGAGCAGGGGGACCAGGGGCTGCTCTGGGCCAGGCACCTCCTGGGGCCCGACGCAAGCGTGGGGCCCTCAAGTTCCGTCGTGAAAGCTGTGAGTAGAAGGTTGAAATTGAAAGCCCAATCCAAGTGTGTTGGTCCAATGAAAATCTAAATAATTCCCAGAATATAAAGCTAACCAGAGGCTTTTCCATACATTTTTTTAAAGTTTATTAAGTAATTGTATACAGTACCTAAATCAACTTACCCGCCAAGGAGCTGTATCCACCGCCTAGAGCCAGCTCATCCTTGGCAGCCAGGAAATGTCTAGATTTTTTATGCGTCTCTCCAGGGCCGGGCTCTTCCACCAGAGGTCTCCATCTCTTCCCCCCCTCGTCCGAACAGACCAGCTGCTCACAGCAACGCCCGGGGGATTTCACCAACCGGTGCTTCTCACAGCCCGGCTTAGGCAGCGCCACTTTGTGGGGGCACAGGGAGACGCACGCCACAGCCGCGTCCATACAGGTGCACTGGTGTCTGCAGTTTGGTCGAAAGCTCTCCCCGTTTTGGTAGATCCGGTTGTTGTACTCGCAGGATCTTCCTTCTGATTTGGCTGTGGACGGTAAAAGAGCCACATTACGTGTACATGAGGATTCAGGGAAACCGAAGGCACAATCCAGGAGGCAAGCCAAATGACACAGCAGGATCAAATCAAGGACGACGTCACCACATGTGTAGTGGGTGAGATCATGGTGAACGTTGATGGACTTTGTGTTTCTCCCGGCTATACACATTTAGTCACTTTTTCACTGGAGCCAGTGAAGAAGTGTTTGTTCAAAGTCTAAATGATAAACCCAACCAGCCACACAGCTCAATCAATCCGGGATTTTCAACCCTAACCCAACCACTCTCAATGAATTTTGATCCGTTTGAACACCAAGCATGGGTCAGGACATTCACGCTGGAGTCACATACATACCCCTGCAGATGCCGTACGCTGCTCCGTAAGCTGCTCCAAAGTTGCATTTCAGGCCCTTGGTGCGGTCGCAGGGCTGCATCCGCCCACAGTTCTCATTGAGCTGCCGGCCGCACACCATGCAGCAGCCGCAGTCATCCGAAGCCAAGGACACTCCCGCAGGGCACCGCGGGGCCGCGGCGCTGCACCTGCACTCCCTGGGGCACGGGGACACCTGCAGTACGGCAACACCAGAGGGACACTCATGTTCAGGTTGAATAGACACTCTTTGATTCAAATCAATGAGTAAAAGCATGACTGATTTATTATTGCATATTAGAAGAAAATAATAAAAGACTAATAATAAAAGATAATAATAATAAAAGTTGAAACAATATTGCAGGAGAAGTGTAAATAATATACAAGAATTTTTTCCAACTTTTGAACTGAACTGAGAATGAACCAAAATATTTAAACAACTGAAAAACAATAATTGTGCCAAAAGAAAATCTGTGTTTTATACATACTGAACAGGTCAGGGGTTGGGCATACTCAAGGATGCATACAGGTAGTAGTCAGGATTAACACACTATACTGCCACCTCTCATTTGTCATGATGTACTAGAAATCGTTTATAACACGACACACCTGACAGAGCAAGACCCCGATCAAGACGTCACAGGTGTCAAAAGTCATCAACATGTTATTTAACAAACCAAACTATGAAATCTGTGGAAAATGAAAAACGGCCTCACCAACTGCAACATCCCACAGACGACCACAGCAGCAGAAACTGCCCACATCTTCCCCAAGAGAGAGCCTTGCATTCGACAAGCCAACTCTATGCTGCAGCTACGGCCTATCTCTCTCTCTCTCTCTCTCTCTCTCTCTCTGCGTGTATGGTCCCGGGCGGCTCACGCATCACCTTATATACACACACACACACACAGACACACACACACCGAGCACATGTGACGTATGTGTGAGCTGAAGAGGTGTTCTGCAACTATGCCAGGAATGCTTTGCAGCATGTCCTCCCATAAGGCAACCCCCTGGCCAGCCCCCCCCACCACCACCACCACCACTACCACTCAACTCATCCCAGAATCCCCCTGTCCCACTTCCAACTTTCCCTCCATTGCTCTTTGTATTGTTCATTTACTTGTATTGTTCACTTTTCTTTTTATTGAGCCTTTTATAATGTAGCCAACCCATGTGAAATAATACTCCTCTGTTGTGGCAGGTACTTTGTGCCAACTTGTAAACTTGAAATGGACGTTCTATGTCATTTTTAGTGAGCCTTTTTTTTTTTACGATCGTATTTATATATATTGCTTTGATGATTGTTGATTTGTAGATAGTACATTCTATCGTTAAAGATACAACACAGGATTATGCTTGTGAAACAAATTGCATAATACATTTCATAGCCTGCTGATTTGATATCGGCTCTAAATAATAAGTTCAACAATGACTTCATCATTCCTGTTGAGTGAGAGCATCTAAAGGGGGGATTCCACATCAGTTCTAGGGTAAATATTGAAAGAAAAGCCACATATTTCTTTGACCTGCATTCATTCTTGAAGTGTAGTCCGACACTCTGTTTAGGCTGGTTCACGTTGTCTGTGGTCAATGTTTTAACTTTCAACGATAAAGGTGAAGCTGATGTTAGTTTAAACAATTCACAGGTACATTCCTGTCCATCATCTACTGGGGTGTGGCCAAAGCAGAGTTTATTTAACCTTGAAATTTCCAAGAACAAGAGCCTTTGAGAATGTTTGAACATCTGCATTTCTTTTTTCCGTATTTACAACCAATGACAAGAAATGTTATTGTCTAAATAAACACACCATTTGACGCAACATTACATTCCCAATCAGGATGGTTTGTTTCTTTACAAGAGCCACAAGGATGAAATTAGTAATTTGTTTCAACCACGTGAAAGCGTAATTCACTGTATGAAAAAAAACCCTGTCTGATGTGAGGAAGTGCATGTGGTAGAAAAAGCTTCCACATTGGCACTCATTGTTCACCCATATATGTCACAGACGTTTAAAGGGCCATTACAAACAGGTACAACTCAGGCAGCAGAGCAGCATGAACGCCACGCCATGGTTTCCTATACTTTCATGCTTCACAGGACATACCTGAAGCGACTGTTGACATTTGTGGTCTGGGGCATGTTCCACTAAAAGCCATACACGGTGGTTAGGAATCCCTCCTATGTGAGGTAGAGAGAGGCAGGGGATGAATTACCTGGACCAACTCACCAACTCCTCCACACACACAGCCCCATTGGACAGCCCCATTTAAGTATAACCAGTGAATTAACTTTTACGTTTTGGAAAGTACGTGTCAATGAAGCGTCACATTTTATAAGAATAATATTCACACTCAAAAAAAACCTTGTTCACAAAGGATAGACGGAAAGCATATTGCCTATTATAATGTTACTCTTGTTTACCTGACGTCACGTAAACGTCATCGATCTGAGAATCAGGAAGTCCGGAGTGTAATTGCGGAGCAGAGGATAATGTCAATGCCGCGTAAAAGATTAGGCGTAGTCGTTAAACAACAAGTTAAACGACAAGGATAATGCGGGCACATGTATTAATGCGAACTCTATTGCTTTACTCTCGTGTTGGATTTGATAACAACTCATAACTTGCGTACGTGTCCGTTGATTACCCCGGAACACCTGAATTCAGTACTTTAAGGGGGTGGGGATGGATGTTCACCTTACAGAAGATGAAATGGCAGACATTAAAAAAGACGTGAGTAGCCCATGGGAGTATCCACGATATGGTTTTGCACGACATATCGATTTAAACTAATTATTTAGTCTTAAGACCTTGAACCGTACAGCGGAGGCGTGCGTGCTGAAGTAGGAAATACCCCGCTCGACACTTCCCTCCTTCCTGCCAGCCCGTAGCAGCCATACTGAAACCACTCTTTCCTCTTTTTGAGTGGGCAGGGCAATATGCACACTATTCTACATTGAGCTGGCCAATAAGGCCTAATTGATCACAACAGTTGTAATTATTATTTTCTTTTCATTTATATAGAATATAGTGGATCTTTCACTTCTGATAATGTAATACATCAATAGATATAATCAATGTTTTGTATATTTAGAGAGGTCATGGGCCAGGCTGAAACCCTCCGTCCACTCAGTGGTTCGCTTCCCCTCCGTCCAGGTGCTGAACAAACTGCGGCCTTTCCTGGTCACCAAGATCCGAGCCGAGCGCCACTTCGACTACCTGCGCTCCAAGCGGATCATGACGCGGGACGACGCGGACGAGATGACCTCCCAGCCCATTCAGTCCCGGAGGACCAGCATCCTGCTGGACCTCCTGAGTGACAACCCCCGCGGGCTGGACGTCCTGATCGAGTCCATCCAGCTGTCCCGCTGCCAGAGCTTCATCATCGCCAAGATCACGGACGAGGTCCAGAAGGCCAAGAACGAGAAGATCGAGGCGCTGAAAGGTGACGCTTGAACCCCGGCTGGTTGTTGCTGCCGGTTTGTTTACTCCGTCGGGGATGACGCAGAAACAGCGTTTTAAATTTTCACCGGATTATAGCGTCTTGCTATTCTCCAGGCGCAGGTACAGGGCAGGTAGACATGTCATTATAAAATAGTTATGTTCGAGTGCAATATATAATAAAACACGTTAACGTGGTAATAGAAAGGTTTGCGTGGTAGTGTGGGAAAGTACTGCATTACGGTGATGACTCCCAGCCAGGGGGGCAACCATGTGCACCCGTACCCTCTTCCCAGGGAGAACGCAGAAAGTGAAAGAAGAACTGAAATATGACTCAATGCGGGGATATATATATATTATTTTTAACTCAAAAAAAAAAAAAAAAACTTTCTCAGATATTCTCATATCCAGATGTTTGACGTTGCTATAGCAACACATCTGGGGGGAGACTGCACAGCACCTAGGCAGGCTTTTTTGTTAGGGATGTATTCCTCCGGAGATAAATTAATTTGTTAGTGCAAAATGGAGGTTTCAGAAAACAATTGAAGTTGTTGTTCTACAGTGGCCAGTCTACTACACATGTCGGACTAACATTTACAGACACTTTAGCTAAGGCGTCACAACAGGACGCTTTGGCTCGTCTTCTCACCGGAAAAGTTTAGTTTTACCAATGCTGGCCGAGTTTGCTTTTGCTGTTGGCCAAGGAGGACAACCGACGAAAGGAAGACGATGCTATCGCTTTAGTTATCAGTCCTCTTCTGGATCTGATATTAATGGTAAGCCATATACAATTAGTTTAGGAACCATGGGGCAGGTTGTTTCCCTGAGAGGCATATTCCACGCAATATGCGACTACAGATCTCCGCCCTCAGCAAGATGATGGGTCTACATACATTTGAAGTGAAAGAAAATGAAACGGCCCTTTTGTTCTGCCGTCTGACTTTAGCCTACTCAAAGTCCAATATGTGTACTCGACCGACGCGCCCCGCGTTCCCTTCCATAACCTTCTCCCTCCCTCTGTATCCCCACCCCCAGCCGCCAGCGCTCCTCCAACCACCAACAACCTGAGCATGCAGCGAGCCCTCTCTGCCGGCGCCAACGACCTCTCCAAGACGTTCTCAGAGGACTCCACCATGCTGTACCACCCGGACGGCGAGGGCAGCCCCTGCGCCTCGGTCCTCCTGGGGTCCCTCGACCTCAACTCTCAGGGGGGCGGAGGCGGTGGCGGCGGCAGGGCCTCCTCCATGTCCACCGCACCCTCCTCCATCCTCCCCCGGCCCGGGGACCCGGGGGCGCCCGCCCTGCCGGACGAGATGCTGGCGGAGGAGTCGTCGTCCCCGGGCGTGGACCTCGACACGCTCCAGTGCAACGGCGGCGCCGACCTGAACTTTCAGCCCCTCAGGTCGCGGTCCACCAGTCCCATGTGTGCTGCTTTGCCAGCCAAACAGAAAAACCCAAAACTCTTCCTTGTGTAACTCCCCCCCCCCCCCCCACCCCCTACCTCCACCATGTGTTGGAATGCACCACAATGCAAGTCGGGAGATGACAACTGTGTAGATTATGTCGTATCTGCGGTCACTTCTTTTAAACGGAATGTCCAATAGGTTTTCATGGCATGTCTCTGAAAGTGGTAACTGAGAGACACTGACGGCTGCTACAGCGTGGTGTGGCTCTTAAGACCTATTTTATATTCAATGTTTAATGTTATGCATTTTTAACAATGATGTTTCTACCCACACCGTGCCTTTTGTGAGCTGAGCGGAATGCGGGCATTGTCTCATAAGCTGCAAACATGTTTTGAATTTGATCACTACAAAAATGTTTTTGCAAAAATTTGATTTCTTACCAATGCTACAATTGTATATGATCGCATTATTTTATACTACAATAAACTCAGGAAACGATTATTGTATTTAATATGGGTATTCGTTTTACCAACTGGAGTTATTGATATTGATGTGAACTTTAGAAGCTAATTTCATTCCTTACACTAACTGCTAACTAACAGCTAACTGCATATTTTAGAGTAAGTATAGCAAAGACATCGATTAATAAGAGACTTGTTGAGAACCCCTAATTTCCTTTCCCTGTTTAATTGTAACCCCTTAAGTTGTCTGCATGAATCTAGGTGTAATGTCCGTTGTAAGGACCAGTACGATTGCGTGCTGCTGTGGTGGTGGTGTCGTCCTACTGTTTCTATTTGACAAGAGTGAATGGGGAACTATGTTTTATGTTTTGGAAAAACTGGAAACGTTGAAGGTGACGCGAAGGAATGCCGTGTCATCGTGTGGTGAGGACAGATGCAGCGACAGCTTCTTGTGAAGCTCATAAGAACGTAGACCGGCTCCAGCAGAGAGGAACAGATTGCTCCGACTTTGTCACATAGAATTTGGTAGGTGACACATTTTGGTGAATACTTTGTGATCTTTCATTGACAATTTTGTGTTTTATTCCAACATATTTTTATCAATTGATAGTTTACATTGAATGGGTTTATCCCTTCCATCAAACTTTTTTGAAAAAAAAAGCTATTAAAAAGATATTGCATATTACAGTTGATATTAAGAATAAGTAATCAGATGCATTAAAGAGAAGGCACATAGTAGAATGTGCATTTGCTATTATATAATCGCTTGGTTTTTTTGTTAGGCGATATTGTAAATCGTATAACTGATTGATACATAATTGACAATGTTTCATTTATTAACCGTAAAGTACGTAAACTAATTACTGTATGTGAAATCATGGTTAGGGTTAGTGCTGTGTGTATTATGATTATCTCCACTATTGTTGGTGCAGCCTGTATTTAAAGTTATTAAGTCTGGAGTTTATTGGGAGTAACACAAAGTTACAGCAGTCCACACATGCTGGAGAACCTGTTAGATAAACATCAGAATGATAGGCATGTCAAGCCACAGTAGATCTGTGGAAGTTCCATCAAAGTGTGTGGGTGTATATATACACGTATATATGTAGATGACCTCTGTGTATGTACCGGTATGTACACACACACACACACACACACACACACACACACACAGGAGGAGGCGGCTGTGGTTGGCTCTCTATAGGTTAAGGATCAGGTGGTAAAAAAAGATACCATGTCTAAGGTATTCTCTATTCTGTTAAGTTTTACCCGGCATCTGTTGCTTTGAACCCCTGACTTCCAAGCCTAGATGGAGGAGCCCCTTGTAGGTCCCAGGCCAGAGGGCAGGTCCCTGAAGGCCCACCACCGATGTAAGACAGACCAACAGGCCTGTGAGGTGGAGGACTTCAGGAGAAGGCTGAAGTACTTCTTCATGAATCCCTGTGAGAAATACAGAGCCAGGGGCCGTAAACCATGGAAACTAACATTACAAATTCTGAAAATTGCTATTATCACAATCCAGGTAAATACAGTATGTCCAATTTTAGTTTTTTTTTTGCACATGGATTTTATTAATTTCTTTAACAAAGGGTTTGGCGCTGTCACCTCAAATGGTTGATTATCTTTTCTATGTTTACCTCTAGTTGGTCTCTTTTGGCCTGAGCAATGAAATGATGGTCAGCTTCAAAGAGGAAAGCCTGGTGACATTCAAAAATCTGTTTCTCAAAGGATACACCGATCAACATCGTGGAATACATACACTGTACACAAAAGCAGATGTCTATGACCATATTAACTATGCCATTGATAGGGTGAATAACATTTTCATTTAAATTACTATTATTATTCACTTGTGGAAGGTATGAACTGCTAATTATTTATTTTTTTATTGTATAAATAATTAGGAAAAATCATGTTTGTTTGTTTTTTCCAGTACATGAATCTCGAGAATCTCACAGTAGGAAATCATGCCTATGAGAGGGTGGATGGCCTGTACACTCCTCTCTCTCTCTGTAAAGAGTTCTACAGGAACAGCAGCATCTTCCCAGGCAATGAGACCTTTGACATTGATCCACATGTGGACAAAGGTACCATAACATAGTTATACTCACCAATGAAACTATGTACTGGAATGGAACGTTTTTAAGACAGAGGGACTTTATTGTAATGCTCTCATCCAAATAATCATGTACTTATTGATGATATTTATAGTGAGTGATTCATGCATAGCACAAATGGAAAATAAACCCAATGCTGTTGTTACTTGTGACTAAAAGAGGAAGTCTTGTGTTGGGTAGCTGTCTGTGCCCATGTCTAAACACCACTTTATTCTATTCCATATTTACCCTTCAATATTTTGTTAATGTTCACAGTTTGTATCGCCATATATCCTACAATTGATACTGAAAGTTGGCCAAGACGTCTGACCTTCTCTATAGATTTCAAAAGGTGAGTACTTATATATAATGGCAGAAATGCAATCACTGTTTTCGGAGTGTAGCGTTATAATTATAATTGTATGTCTGTGTTCAGGCTGCTGTCAGTAAACATCTACCTCAAACTGAGAGCCATCAATCTGCAGACTGTGCGGCACCATGAACTACCCGACTGCTATCTGTTCAATATAACGGTAGTTGACATGAACCAGAAAACCATGCATTTTATTATGCTGACAGAGCATAATCATATTTGATTACACAGTAATATATAACTTGTATGTGGCTGTTTACAATGTTATCTTATACAATGCTATTGCATTTCACAAACCAAAGAAATTTTTTTTGTTTGTTTTTAAACACAGATCATGTTTAACAATAACGCCCACAGCGGAAGAATAAAAACCGAAATAATAAATGATGTTGGAATTTATGAATGTAAAGACTGGAATGTAGCAGGCACTTGTAAGTATACTAAATGTTTAAAAAGCTTTGAAAATAATGATAAACAAACAAACATACAAATATATACCACAGTAAACCAGTCTCTTATGAGATCAAACTAAATATTTAAATGGGTATTGATTCAACCAAACTGACCGTTCCTCTCCTATATGTTTGGTCTACCAAGCTGGGAAGAATGACTACATGCTCTTGGTGCTGGACTCGGTGGTCATCATTGCCTGCATCACCTCTCTCATCCTCTGCTCACGCTCCATTAGAAATGGCATCCAACTCCAGTTTGTGAGTGAGGAAGAAAAAGTCGATGCATTGTGTTTGTGTCACCAAGAATTGATTTCTAACAGTCGGACACTTTAATTATTCTAAACCAGGGGTGGCCAACACAGTTGGCTGCAACCTTTATGGTTTTGACACAGGAAGGATGGTTATATAAGTTCATTTGCATTTGTGCATTTGTGTAAAAAAAAACAACCTACCAGTTAATATGACCTTCTTTATCAAAGTAATATTATTAATGATACATACAAGGCAACAATCGGGTGGTATTGAAATCAGCTGAAACAATATTATTAGCTCATTACAGCAGGCCTACTCGGCCACACAAAAAACAGGAACATGTAGATTCTACCCTAAGTAACACACAAACCATAGTAAAAAATATATGTCTGAGCATGAGAAAGATGTCTCTTAACATGATGTGTGGTGTATTGTTGTTTTTGTCGCAGGAGTATAATACGTTCTTCCAAACCTACTTCAGTAAGACTGTGCCCTGGGCAGATCGCATGGAGTTTGTAAATGGATGGTACATCCTCATCATTGTGAGTGACACCCTGACCATTGCAGGGTCCATCCTGAAAATAGGAATTCAGACCAAGGTATGATTTTTTTATCACATCACATAATAATTACGTAAAATGAGTTTCATGTTTGTCATGTTTTATTCAGTCTATAATAATGAATAGTTAATTCAACCATTTTTTCTGTATATACTTTTTATACAGTACCTGACCATCTATGACGTGTGCAGTATTTTCCTCGGGACCGCCACTATGCTGGTCTGGGTCGGGGTCATCCGCTACCTCGGTTTCTTCAAGAAATACAACGTATGAACTCTGTCTTTATTCACACGCTGTTACTCACCATTTAATACTAGTGTATTACACCAGTTTAGTCATGAAGTGGACGCTTTGTATCCCAAGCGACGGCAGTGAGCTCAGC
>JAOPUA010000161.1:13114022-13124637 GCA_027122455.1 Trisopterus luscus | reverse complement strand
ACATTTCAGTATTCAGCTGCTTTCGACCCTGCAGTTTTACATTCAGGCCAGGACATACTGTGCTGCCAACACAGAGGACCTGGAGACGGTCATGGAGCACATCCAGCGGACCAACCAGGCGGCCCCCCTCATGGCGGCAGGAGTCTCTATGGGCGGGTAAATCAACGGCCGTCAATACTGGCCTGTCACATGATAGCGGTGTGATGCACAGCAGCAGTGTGTGCATGTGCGTGTGTGTGTGTGTGTGTGTGTGTGTGTGTGTGTGTGTTTAGTCAGCGTGACATTGATGTGACTGGTTCTGTTTGAAATGCAAGCGCTTTAGCATCCCTCACGTTGACCGGCAGAGCCCCAGCGGTCGGCGGTGCCAGATAAACAGTTTTCACTGAGCTAATCCCTGCAAGGCAAAGGATTGGTTTATAAAACATGGAGCATGTCCCAATCCCTTATTTTTATCTCTATCCTATCCCATTCCCTTCTGGCTTCTCTCTCCCTCTCCGTCTCTGTCGTTCTCTCCCAACTCTTACTCTATCTCTCTCTCTGCCTTCATCTCTCCCTCTCCGTCTGTCATTCTCTCTAACTCTTTCTCTATCTCTGTCTTCATCTCTCCCTCTCCCTCTCCCTCTGTCGTTCTCTGTAACTCTTCCTCCATCTCTCTCTGTCTCCATCTCCCCCTCTCCCCCTCTCTCTCTGTCGTTCTCTGTAACTCTTTCTCTATCTCTCTCTGTCTTCATCTCTCCCTCTCCCCCTCCCTCTATCGTTCTCTCTAACTCTTTCTCTATCTCTCTCTGTCTTCATCTCCCCCTCTCCCTCTCCGTCTGTCATTCTCTCTAACTCTTTCTCTATCTCTCTCTGTCTTCATCTCTCTCTCTCTCCCTCTCCGTCTGTCATTCTCTCTAACTCTTTCTCTATCTCTCTCTGTCTCCATCTCTCCCTCTCTCCCTCTCCCTCTGTCGTTCTCTGTAACTCTTCCTCCTCTCTCTCTGTCTCCATCTCTCCCTCTCCCTATGCTGCCCACAGCATGATGCTGGCCAACTACTTGGGACGCAAGGGCCGTGCGACCGGTCTGAAGGGGGTGGTGTTGTTCTCTGCCGGCTGGGATGTGTTCGAGTGCACCGCCTCACTGGAGAAACCTCTGGACCGCTTCATCTTCAACTCCTACCTCACAAGCTGCCTGCAGGCCTCTGTAGACAGGTCAGCAGTGGTGGTGGTAGTGGTGGTGGTGGTGGTGGTCACCCAGCAGTGTGTGGGATTACGCCAGATTAAAGCACTAGTGCCCCAGGCGCCTGGCCAATCTCAGCCCCCCTGCAGCTGTGGGGCCTAGAGTTTAGATTACTGTTTCAGAGAACAGGCCCAATGTTCCACTCTTGGCCTGTTTTCCACTGACTCATCGCGCTGTGTTGCGTAAAGTAATTTTCCCGTCAGCCGAGGCGTTTTACATTTTCAATAAAGAGGAAAAAAATCTTATTGCAAGAATCTAAAATGAATTAGTCACTTACTTACATGCTTTCTTTTTTGGCTTCTGCCATCACCAGGCACAGACCAGTGCTTGAGAAGTGTTACGACATAGATCATGTTATGAAGGTATGAATGCATTTTTTTAAATTTAATTTATGCCTCAACTCTCTTTTAGAAAGCACACATTTCAGCTGTAGGAGTATTCATGCTGACTGTGTGTCTCCACAGGCAAAGACCATCCGAGAGTTTGACGAGAGGTTCACCTCCATCATGTTTGGCTACCCCACTAACGATGACTACTACCACGCCGCCAGCCCAGTGCACACACTGAAGTCGGTGCAGGTGCCGATGCTCTGCTTGAACGCAGCCGACGACGTCTTCTCCCCCTCTCACGGTGAGCCCAAGACTGGCCCCCCGATGGTCAATCAATGTCCTTTAGCAGAGAAGGCAGAAGAGGAGAGGATCCGGGATCACCTGGGAAATTCTCTTTATTGACCATGCATAATTTTGTGGGATTGAAAAAAGTTGCCGCAGTAGTGGAAAAAGTACAGTCAGTAATACCAATCAGATATCTGTTTATGAGCAAGAAAGGATTTTCGAGTGATTTACGATCCTGATTACACTTCTTGACTTTGCAACATTGAGTTTGGCAATTCTTACGCTTGGGAGCAGTTTTCCACCAAAAAAAACGATTTAAATATTGCTAATAATAAACAACACATCCACAAAAGCTAACAAAGGACAATAATGCAGAAGTCTAATTAGTTTGTTTTGTTTGATGTTTTGTGTCAGCCATTCCAGTGGAGGCCGCCAAGCAGAACCCCAACGTGGCCCTCCTCATCACATGCCACGGGGGCCACATCGGCTTCCTGGAGGGCCTGTGGCCACGACAGAGCACTTACATGGACCGTGTGTTTAAGCAGTTTGCCCAGGCTGTCATAGAGGAAGGATCCCTGCTCACCGATCTGTCCTCATGATGAGAGAAGAAGTTTGTCTAATTTCACTTTCTAAAAAATCCTTTCCTTCCATGGTTCCTTCCTTACTTCCGTCCTTCCGTCCTTCCGTCCGTTCTCTTTTCATTCCTACTTTCCCCTCTTCTGCGCTTTCCCCTTCGTTCTTATTCAATGATTCTTTCATTCCATCTATTTTTCTCCCATTATTATATTTTGGTAATTTCTTACCTCGGATATGCTTATTTTTTGACCATAGGCAAGAATCTTTTCATTGTTTTACTTGAAAGGCACATCATGAAGATATTTATTTTGTAAAATATCCACGTCTTGTTATTTATTCCTCCATTTAACAAACCAGTGTGTGTATATGTATTCAATGGTTGGTAATCAAACCTATTCCAAAAGTCCCATATGGAGCATAGCTTTTCTTGTCATTATTGAGAAGCATTAAATGTAAAATTAAAACTCTTTTTAAGTTGTGCAAGCTAGCTAGCTAAAGGATTATATAATGACATTGTGCAATTCCTTATATTTTAAGGATAACAGTACTGTACGACATGAAATCCAACCAGGGTCCTTTACAACTTGTATCCGTAGAATTTTTAGCCCTCAGGGATTAATTTACCCATGATTCCTTTTTGTTGAAACTTTATTGTACTTCTTTTCTGGTAATATTTATTTATTAATTGAAAGGTTAATGTTACTTACCTGCCAACGTTTTCTAGGTTAGATTTGCTGCATGCACTTTTATTTGCACATTCTACCTTTAAATGAGCAAATAGTTCTGACAATGTTTGATAGACACAAATGATCCATGAATGACAAAGAATGTAAAGTTGCACTAATTTTAGTTGTTAACACCATGCCTCTAATCCCTCCATGTAAATCATGTCATTTATGAATTGAAATACCCCGGAGGAGGAAACAGGGCCGGTTTTCTGGTTCTACAGATAAGGATCCAATTTGTTGGTTTGTCTTTAAGAGACAAAGTTTTTCAGTGCATTCATTTCTTTAATTCGCCAATATATGAACCGGTTCTAATTCAACCTAACAGATGAGGCCCTCCCTGATTCCTTCCATTGCGTAGAGCAGCCTTTGGGCTGATTTGTATTATATTTTCACTTGATCGGTTTCCAATGGCAAGAGGTCAAGACGTCAAAGTGCGGATAATGGCAAAATCATCTGTTCTTTCATAACTTAAAAAGCAGTTCAACTTTTAATAACGATGACAACTACACTACTTTATGATGGAATGCGTTAGCTGGAGCAGCCTGTAGTTCACTTACTGGTCAAAGGGGCCAGTGATGAGAAGGAATTTCGATTTCTTACAGTAGTCCTTTTAACCTGCAAGTAAGAAAGGGTGACTGATACAGTGATGTGAGTGAGGTCACGTGCATCAGAATAAAAAGGGGGCTTTAAGATTATTAAAGAGCTGATGCTGCTTAACAAGATGCTTTGTATCAATTATGTCAACCGGTTGCCAGATTATTTTGTCTTTTCAGCCAACGATGATATAGGAGCTGGCTACCATATTAGAGTTGGCATCGAAGAAAGCAGGAACAGATCTGGCAACTTGGCTTCTCAGAAATGCACTGCATGAGGGATAATCACTTCCTATCCAGAGGGATTCTTTGTGTGCGTGCGTCCTTTGGTAGTTTGTTCCGCCAACTGTCCGTTGACTAGCATGTTTCTCAACTATACGTCATAATGCCCTAGATCACTGGCGCTAACAGCACCACCTCGTTACCCCGTAGCAGAAAGGAGATCCTTTTACACAGTGTATCAGCATTCATTTTGTATGTTACAAAAAAAAGAGAAAAATTATATTATATATTCAATTTGCAGCAATAACATTTGAAATTTGAAAGATCAAGCGTGAATTCTGCTGTATTAAATAAATTGTTGAGTAGCGTCTAAATCCATCCATCCCCTTTGTGTCTCTTTCCTTTGCTTTGAATGATCAATGATCATCTGAGAGTAAATTCAAATTACGCCCTGCTGTTGGATTAGCAACATTGTCCTTCATTCAAACAAACCTACAAAAATACATACACAAATTATTTTTCTATTATTTTGCAATTATACATACTCTTAACTTCAAAGTGTCTGAGGATACTCTGGGCACGGGTGAATCTGTTTATCATGCTCTCTCTGGACACATATGTTGATTTCGCCGGTTGTCACACACTAGTCCCTGTGGGCAATTGTTGGGCGTGGTAACTACTGCAATCCCTGGCCCCTTTACCTATGGGTTACAATAAGCAGGAAGACAGATGGGTGTTAGTGAAAGCTCAATGGTTACAGAGGGCAGAGGTTCACTAAAAATAGAAAAATACTTGCAGGGAAGATAAGCCATTTCTGTTTGTGTGTATTAACATCTCAATGAATGAAGCAGTAACAAAATTTGCCATTATTACTATTACTATGATTACTACTATGAACATTGTTTACTAGTATGTTCATTCTCTCCATTATCATAGTTTCTCGACTGTGAATGTATTTTATGTAAGAAGGATACTTACCACGCAGTACGTTAGTGGTTCAAGTGCAGTATTAAATAACACATTGCCTAGGGAAATATGTCAGGGGAAGTCGTCAGGGGACACCCAATTAGTCTTGAACTTTCTGAGGTTTGGCGTTAAAGCAATACTCACATATAAAGACCACATATGAACTAATCCATCGAGCCTTGGGCAAAGCAAAGGGTTTACAATATGAAATTATTCCAATAAATGCGTCATGAATGAGTGATACAAAGTGTCTCAGTTATACAATTGAGCAATGCCTTACTCTACTACATTTTAACTACATCCAAATAGATACTTCACAGAAACATAGGCATTGGTCAACTTAAGCTTTTGGCGTTAGCGTTTGAAACAACACTCTTTATTGTCACCTGATACAGAACTGAACAGGCTTCATTTTATCAGGTATATAATTAAAACAGCCATATTGAAGTTTTATGCAACGTCATCCCCACGCTGCCTCGTCTATCCTCAGTCAGTCTGGCACTGGGCTGTAAATAGCCTGGTGTTAAACCATGCTGATGAGAAGCGCTCTGATGTTACCCAGCAGCTGCTGATACAGCCCTGCCCCCAACTGTGTGTGCCCGGGAGAGCAGTGCCTAAAAGACCGCCAAGCATCCAACGGGAGGGGTCTGGTCTCAACTATAGATAAGGAGAAGGTCAGATAGTAAGATTGCACAAGGTGGGCCCCGGTGGACTCAGGCTTTAGGCAGGTCGTGTGGAGGAGGAAATACAACACCGGGCATTGAATGAATGTTTGCAGCGGTGATTGTGTGATTACCTGTTTACTGTACAAGAAAAAAGAACTGCCTCCAGTTCACATTTCAGTTCAGTTTTGAGAGTGAGTGTGAGAGAGAGAGACCGACAAAGAGACAGACAGAGAGAGAGATGATATTACAGTTGGAAACTGAGCCCCACATGCAAATCAATAAGTGCAGTGTCAGCATTAGCAAATTAGCAGTGAACCTGCCATTGCCTCTGTACAAATAAAAACATACAAATATATCACAATTACTCTTTAAAATGTCATTTTTTATTACATTCATAAATGTCCAACAACAAAAGCATTGCTCCAAAGTCATACATTAACAGCCCACAACCACAACGGTAAACATGAGGTAGATCACCCAGCCACTAACGTCAGCACGCTAGCACACTTCAGTGAGGATTGTGAGAAGCAAGTTGCATATTAAGTTATATGTTCCGACTAATCATCAACAAAGACACATTCTGTGGGCCGTCAGAAACTTTATGAGAGGGGTTCAACAACAGAGTCTTTGTAACTATGGATTGGTTCTTGTTGTTTGAGTTTTCTTTGGGAGGGAAGGGTGGGCAACTTAAATTTTTTCACCTAAGAAAATATTTTTGCTGCTGGCGATCCGTAATAGTGCAAGTTCATATTTCCTACCCCCATAACATTCAGTAGATATACTCATCATTCTCTTGGGACTTGTGCAAAGCCTTCATAGATGGTTTTCACGAGGACACTCCATTGGTGAAAGAAATAAGAAGAGGAAGGTGGAAAACCAGAATAAAACGAGCACAGCATGCAATCAATTATCACATATCTACCACTGTCCTCAGTCCAAAATGCATGTCAAATAAATAAGAATCCCTCATGGACCTGATTTTCGTTTTCCAAAAGAAAAGAAATTGTAATCCAACACAAAAACAGTGAGGGATATAAACACAGGGAAGGAACACATCTAGGTAGATTCTTTTTGCCTTCGCACAACAAAACAATACGAAAGACAACGTGACCAATATAATAACGGCAAAAGATTCAACAGACTTAAAAAAAATAACCATCTGTTGTTATCGGGCTGATACAATATATTAATAATGTTAAAATGTAAACAAAGCATCAATCAATAGACATAGTCCTAAATCCATTCTTTTTTTGTATCATTCCCTTGCTTGATTCAGATAAAAACTATTCTTCCCTTGGTAAGCGAAATTGTTTCATTATCATTGGTCCGTGAAAAGAGTTACTTTGGCTCAACGTGACACCCGTGTAACGACATCACTTAAGGCATTAATCTTTGGACGACCCTGTGCAGTAACATATAAAAACATCCCTACCCTCTGTCAAGTACAGCGTGTGACCCGGTCGTCTGCTAGTGACCGTGTACAACCCTCTGTTTTTCTACTTCTCTGATGGGGGATTTGGGTACAGACAGGAGCTCGACTTTTTTCACGTTTTTTTCAAGCGGTGGCAGGAACGAGAACTACGGTTAGGCACAGAAGACACTACGACAACATGAAGTAACAGGCACAGCAAGAAGCAAATACCGTTGGCAGTGGTTTGTTGAGCACATAGCGTCACACATGGCATCTGGTGAGTTCCGGGGGGTTAATGCATACCGATGCATAGCATGGAGTTTCACTAGGACATGTTTCAGGGTAAAGAGACATTAATGGTATTGATTATAAGGATGATTGAATGGTTAAACTAGTCCCCTCTCCCTTTTTCCTTTCCACAATGCTTCATCTGATTTGTCTAAACCCAACTTTTCAAAATAAGCGAACCCATTTCATAACACCTTTCTAGCTATCTGTTATAGCTATTCAACACCAATACATAAAAAAATTCACAGGATGATCATTTACAACTTAGTTAAATTTGGAACCCTATAAAATGCCGCAGAATTGCACAGAAAATTGTCTTGGGCTTTGATTTTGATTCCAATGACATTATCAAATTTGATAACAACCCCCAAAACACTGGCATGCCATCCATAAAGCTGGATTGCTTGCTTGCCCATCGGCTTTCTGTGATGTTGTGAGAAGTGTCATTTTCGGTGGCTAAGCTGGGATGTTGGTGGAGGGGGGGGGGGGTGCACTCTGGCATGTTCTTTGGTAATCAAACCCACGAAAAATGCAGACATGGGACCTATATGAAATGCGATATCGCAATTAGTATGACAACATCAAGGTTGCCTTAATCCACCGGTAATCCTCCTGAGACCCTGAGTTAAGCGAATATGTTCAGAATTTGACCCGACGGCCGTCACAGTCCGCATAAAAATCTTCAATCCGTACAGTGTTCTTACAACAGTCACATCAAAACCAAATAGTCTCTTCGGTTTTGATAAAAAACAAAAAAACAAATAAAGCTGTGAGCTTTTCTATTTTGTAGTGGCTTTTTTTCTTCACAGCAAAGGTTAAGTCCCACGCGAGGTGAGTTTTGGGACAGGCCCAGCTACAGGTACCAGGTAAGACCGCGGAGGCGCACACCTCTTATTGTTGGTGCGGGCGGGCGGTGCACTGTGTTGGTGCGGCCCCACCTGCTCGATGGAGGGTCGTTTCCTCCACCGTTCCTCCGCTCCACGAGGAACGCCTTGGGTACGCCTTGGCTCGTGCTCCAGAAGGAAAGGTAATCCCCCTCTGGTCTCCCGTCACAACCACGTGATAAGAATCCTGATTGTCCGGACCTTTTTTGGGAGGACTCATGTCCTGATGGTGCCCAGCCCAGCACACCGCCCCGAACAAACCCCAAGACACACAAGCAAGAGGATGTGGGCCTTCACCGATTTCACCGCGTGTCCACCCATGATAAAACGTCCATCAGACGAGCGGCCTCAGCCAGAGACAGGTCCGGCCCACTGACCTGGGGGGGTTGGGGGTTGGCTGGGGAAGCCTGACCTTGTTACAGTTTCTACTTCCTCTGGTTCCGACTGTTATCCTCACGCCTGATTGTATTTGTATGCTTTGCACTCTCTGTGTGAGTGTCCTTGTGCGAGAGGTTCCTCCGCCCGACCCCACATCTGAGACCTGGGGTCTCAGATGTGGCGGCCGGTGAGGAAGTAGAGCGGGCGGTCCTCCATACAGTTGGCCGTCTGGAACTCGTCCCGCAGGCGGAACTGCCACTCATCCTCCAGCTCCAGCCGGACGATGGTCTGCCGCAGCGAGCTCCGGTCCTGGCTGATCACACACAGCGTGGCACCTGGGGGGGGCGGGGGAAGAGGGGGGGAAGAGGGGGTCATGGTCAGGAGAGACTCTAAACTCTGTTGGGTAATATTGGTCACATCCCCGGGGAGGCTAGTACTGCACCGGGAGAGGGGGGGAAAAGGCAGTGGGATCGAGTGGTCAGCTGAAAGGTTGTGGGTACTAATCCCAATATCTGCAGCCTAAAGGCTCAATTATGGCTCCACGTCGACGCAACGCAATGACCACGCAGACGCTTTGACGCAGTCGTGAACCCCTTTTGGTTCTGCGTTGGGTTTGAGTGAGCGGACCAAACTCAGCCCCTGCTGCAATTTTTGTCAGGCCCTTGCGACGGACGCAAGGAAGCCCCGCAAGCAGGTTATGGGTCCGTAAAGCCCCTTGCGGTGCGTTGCAAGGAACCAAAGCTGAGCCTTAACTGTAAACACCCTTGAGCAAAGCCATGCCTAAGCCCTAACCTATGTGTCTAAACAAGTTAGCTGTAAATTGCATTGGATGGCATAACACTGTTCCATAACACTGTTGAAAAGATACTATCCAGACATTCTCCCGTCAAAACAAAACGACAGGGCCAGTAGGATCAGCGATGAGCAAAAACCACCAAAAAAACACTTTGCCGCACCTTTGAGGAAGCAGAACTTCTTGAGGAGGCCGGAGACGACGAAGGAGTCGCAGAGATAGAGCAGGAGACCACTGAACACCAGGCCGTGGTGGTCCTGGTTGGTGGAGTGTGGACGAGAGTTGATGTAACACACTGACACCTGAGGGAGAGGAGAGAGGTTGGTTCATACTGTCTTGTGTGCCTATAGTATAGTGTGGTTTGTAGTGCATATTTGTAACATCAAGAACCCCAATGTGGTCCTAGGCATGCCTGCAAACTTATAAGAGGTGAAAGAAGTGGGGTTTTTAAACCTAACCCCTTAGGTCCAGGTGCATTCTCCCACAAATGTAGGACGGCTCCGGACTAACGTTGTTCATCAATGTGGATTAAAGTGTCCACCAAATGGCATGATGACTGACACCAAATGTACATGAGCACTCTTTGACGCAGCATGGTGTCCCCCACGGGTTCCTCACCTCGGTGCCAATGTTGAGGTAGCTGTCGATGGAGAGCACCGGGTTGTTCCGGTTGCGGATGGCCTTGGGGAACAGCTTGTGGCTGCAGGTCTGCAGGAACCTCTCCAGGAGGAACTGGGCCGGGGCGGCCAGCAGGGTCTGCTCACTGTCCGGGGCGCACACGTACTGGGACGGGTTGATGGGGGCAGAGTTGTCCATCTCCTGGGGGGGGGGGGGGTTCGGAGACGAGCCGGTTAAAACGTGCTGCGACGCACCACGTCACGGCGTTCACTAGTTTCATTCCCGTAATGCACTTCATCATGTGTAACTACCGCGGTGGTGTGGTGTGGTGTGTGTGTGTGTGTGTGTGTGTCAAGCTACCATGAGCTTAGGTTGGACCACGTAGTCCTTGTGGCCCCCCACTGGAATGTGTTTCTTCATGTAGCTGAAGTGGTTGAAGCGGCAGAGCAGCAGCCCACTGCTGTTCGCCCTCAGGTTAAAGTCCACCTCCTCACAGCCATACCTGCACCGCAACGCAAGGAGAGGGGGAAAGAAAAAGGGACAATTAGGCAACAGGAAACTCGTGACACAACCCGCCCCCCCGCGGGGGCGGGGGGGCGGGCGGGGGGGGGGGGGGGGGGGGGGGGGGGGGGCGGGCGGGGGGGGCGGGGGGGGGGGGGG
>JAOPUA010000161.1:12938803-12951463 GCA_027122455.1 Trisopterus luscus | reverse complement strand
CTCTCTCTCTCTCTCTCTCTCTCTCTCTCTCTCTCTCTCTCTCTCTCTCTCTCTCTCTCTCTCTCTCTCTCTCTGGGCTGTGTTTTTAAGCAGGACACGATCACATGCTGTGGCACACTAACCATAGAGCACATTTGATTGTTTTATCGGTTTCGGTTTATAATAATTAGAAATTATAAAACACATTGTTGACTATTTATGCAAATCAAATAATATTGTTATAGTTAAATATAAACAATATAAATAAATAATATTTATTTAATTAATTCCATTTGGTACGCTGCATTTCACACTTAATTATGCACGCAATCTTACGAGAAGCGCTATTTCCCTTGTAAACAAGTGTTGTGGTAAGGTGCTCCCGATAGAATATTGTAAATCCCGCATTCTGTTCTGCATGCAGTTTTCCCATCGCCACAATCCCAACCCCAGCTGCCAATTTGCATCTTGTACAACAGCGTTAATCTGCCCTAATTCATTGAGCCTCATGGCTCCAGTCAGGAGTGGTGCTTGAGATGTACTTTCAGGGCCTAACTCAATAGTGGAGTTGGCAGGTTAGCGAGTCAGTCAATCACCCGAGTGTTCGCGACACTTCAGTGACCACAGCAAGTCGGCAACACACGCTCCCCCTGGGCCTGCCTCGTTATCACCTGACTCAGATGGATGCTGTGAGGCTCACCGCTGAACGCACAGCGCTTTCACAACTGATGAATGTTTCCTGCTATCCCCATCCTGATACAGGCAGCTGATATATGCTATGTAACATGTTCTAAGGTAACTCTCCCATTCTCTCACTTTCCCTCCCTCCTTCTCTCTTTTGTCTCTCACTTTCCCTCCCTCCCTCTGTCTCCCCCTTCCTCACTTTCCCTCCCTCACTCCCTCCCTCCCTCACTCCCTCCCTCTTTCTTACTTTTTTTCTCTCTCTCTCTCTCTCTCGCTCTCCCTCGCTCTCCCTCGCTCTCTCTCACTCTCCCTCACTCTATCGCTCTCTCCCTTTCTCTCTCACCACCCTCTCTTTCTTTCCTTCTGCCTCTCATTCCCTCACACATGCTCAGACATACATGCACACACACAAGCACACATAAAAAAGAACAAGCGGACACACACAACACGAAAAACGTTTCTCCAATGTGCTGCTGTCTACTTGTTTTGACTCGTTTGTTATTCAACCACTTAGTAAATTATAAATGTTTATTATACGGCTCTTCTCAGTGCTGTGGAACGCTATGTTCCCTTGCATGGGCCTTCCCGACTTCCGGTGGTGAATTATTTGTCAATAATGACCGTTGCTAAGCATATAACGACCGCTGTCAAGGAAGGTGAATTTTTTTCACGTCTTTCGTATCACTCCGCTAGTAGGCCGGTCACTTACCAACCCCAGAGTATTCGGTTGCTAAGCGGCGTCAATGTCTTTGGCAGGCTATTTCGCTGCTGATCAACACTAAAAATGCTAGTAACAAATAAATTGTAAATAGTCAAATAACGTGTCCTGTTCGCCCTGTCAGGCCTTTTCCGATAATGACCGGCGTTCTATACATTATCCCTTACATAATCGATAGATGCATAATGTATGGTATCTAATGGATCGTTGCTTTTTTCAATTCTAAGTTGATTATCCTCACAGTCCATCATCCAGACCCCTGAATGATGTTTAGCATAATGCCCTGCTAACCCTTACTTCAGTTTTTTTCAAAAAATAAAGCCACATTTTCTCGAAGCCACAGGAGCGGTAGAACAGGGTTGTATGTTTTAATACCTCATGTAAGCGGCTCTGTTGTGTAAGCTGCGTCTTATTACGTATCTTGGCTCACAACCCATATACTTGCATGTACCGCCTGATGCTGGCGTGAAACCGTAGCAATTGTTTAAATTGTAGAGCTGGGGGTATACAATTATTTATCAAATGATTATTTCGGGCGATTATTTTACGACTAATTTACGACTAATAAAAACGATTAATAAAAACCATAATGCATCTCAAATAAATACCAAAAAATTCTTAATAATATACTTTATTTAACAACAGTTTTGCACAGCAAAAGATCTTCTGCTTTACACAAAATAAAATAAATAAATAATAAATAGTTTCACTGTTATACAAAATGAAAGGCCAGCCTGTTTACTCTTTCACAGTACCAACATGACTTCAAATGTCATGTATGCCTTCAATTCATATGTAGCCTCAGTCTTCCATCTAAAAAAAAAAATAATAAAAAAAAAATTTCCACGTGGCGAAAATCGTAGACGATTTTTTGACGTTGACACGTCAACGTCATTGACGCGTCGACGTCATTGACGCGTCGCTACAGCTCTATTAAATAGACAATATAATTTGGGGCCACCACCTCACCGGGTTGCCGGTTGACTACAAGGTGGAGTCAGCCCCACACAGTAATTGGAGATAATGCAGATTCTAGCTTTAGTAAAACCCTGAACTCTTTAGAAAACAAGGCAGCTTTTATTTTGTAATTCATTCAGACGCAGAGGCCTGGAATACATGATTTCTGAGCTAAGAATATCCGTTAGGTTTCCTAAACTAATGTTTTAATATTTGGTAGAGGAAAAAAAGCAAAGAGATAGTTTTTCTAAAGCAGTAAAATTGGTGAAACAAATGCAAAATAGCAAAACAGCGATATCACATCAGCGGCTTTCGGATCCACTCATCAGTTTGAGTTTGACTTTCCGAACACCCAGTAGGCCTATTTCCACCTATCACAAGGCAAATAGATGGTTCGAACATTGTGCAAAGTTTTGAATACATTTCACGGCAGGACTAGTGTGGAAGAGGGATCGCCATGACAGGGAAAACCTTGCTACCTGTTTACTAAATAACCAACCGGTTATTGTTAGTAGGTTGGGCTTTCTGCTGTCTTTTAGATTCTTTTGAACATTGAAATAGCTGCTAAATAAGACAAAAGTTGACTCCTAATAGTATCATCAATTATGGGACACATGTTTGTATATATATATATATATATAGGGTTAGGGTTACATATATATAAACAGTGTAATATAATCAGTTTACACTCACACACGTGTTTTCTAGTTATTCTAGCCTATTTGTTTTGTTAGTTGCAGGATTTTTAGATATGTTCATGTTATTATCTGGTGTTTCTATTGCTGCTGCTGTTGTAAACCTCAAATTCCCCCCCATAGGACCAATAATGGGTTATCTATCAGCAACCAAAGACTGTCTGTGGGATAATCCTCCTGAGTGCTACAATAAGCCTTTGGTATTGTTTGTTTTGCTTGAGGCCGGGTCTCTATAAGTCAATGTCGTGTTTTAATCCACTGAACTGGGTGCTAATGGTGTAGTTTCATTGACTCGTCCTATTATCAGAAAAGAAAAACTAAAAACATAAGATAAATTGAATGAAAACAATTCCAGCTTGACAGACAGTTCTGATAGCCGGCTAACAGGAAGCAGGTTTAAGTGACAGCCACGACTGATTCGTAGGCTAAACTCAACCCTCGCATCGTAAGAGAAGCGATGATAAAATAACAATATGAAATACAAGCGCACATGATTCACGCTCTGTAAAAAAGCTATCTTAAGACCCTCCCAGCAGTCCCCCTCTGAATATTGCTCTATTACTGAGCGTGAATATCCAATATCTTTCTGGCTCAGTTTGACCAGCTCAAAACGATGGCTCAACCCATAGTTAGCGGCAATCACGCCAATCAGCTGCATTCAAAACTAGAGTCAAATCAGCAGCTCGCCTAGATCTCATTATTACAATACGGGTTGAGATTATTTCCCCATTGTGGCACAGGTCTGCCAAGGTCTGTCTCTCATTGGCCCTCATTGACCACCAACGTGAACACCACTTCTCCTCGTTAAGCAGTAGTTCTCTTGTAATGATAATTTTTTTCTATATTCAATGATTTCTATCATGACATACCTATATAAGTACATATATATATATATATATATATAAGTATATAAGTACATTAAGCCTCCAGATCATGTTGGTTTCAGTTCTTATAATGCACGTAGAGAAAACCCTGCAATGGTTGTTCTGGGAGACTTTGAGTGTCCCCGGGGCTTTCAGAGCGGAGAGCCCTCAGCCCTAGAAGAGACTGGTTATAGTTCCTCTAATGGCCTTTAAGTGATCCACAGCAGGTAGTGGCAGACTGACCCAATAGGATGGGATTTATTACTCTTAATACAAAGGCAATCCTTTTTTTCCCCATTAGTTTAGGTTTAGGTTCTTCTTCTTCATTTTATGTATTTTGCTTGGTTATATATTTTTAAGAAGTTATGAAAGATTGTTTGATGCTTATTTAACACCCTTAAAACCCTTGATAACATAATTAGAAGTAAATGACGTGTTTTTGTTGTCCATCACTTTAATGAACTTTGCCCATAGAATAGTGCTAGGCAGCCATTCAGGTCAAATATGGACTGTTTGTGATGCTGGTGTAGAAAAGTGAGACGTTCAGACACAGAGAGTGACCAAAAAGAGTGACAGAGTGACACTTCAGGGGTAGCCTCGTCGTTCCAACTTAGATGCTCCCACATAGTTAACCACCTTATTGAAGTGACAAAATGGGTCTTCGGACGGAATCAATTCCTCTGACCTACCCCTTCACGGAGCTCTCCTCTGGAACAAATCTCAAGTGTCCAAGCTCTCAGAAGGCCAGACAGGCAGAACCTGTGGTGAAGTGGAAGAAAGGCTCCTCGTTAGCCCAGTCTGGGCTCTTATTGATTTTAATAAGAGTACTCCCCTGTCCCTGAACATCCACTTGTGCTCCCAACCAATGGGATAACTGGAGATGGCACCCCAAGGACCACTGCTTTTCCTCCCCGTCCAATAAACTCTTTCAAAGGTGAATAAATTATCCCAACCACTTATCCGTGTCAAAGTTTTTTGTTAGAAAGCAGACAACAAATTCTTTTATGTTCTAACTGAGCTGTCTGCCTAATTTCTTTACCCCTATATTTATTTTCCCTTTTGCCCTCAAGTCAAAAGACTCAGTGAGCACAACGCATTGCATGCATCAATGGCAAAAGGTTTTGCCATTGATGCATGCAATGCGTCGCTCGTAATGAGTCAGTCAAGTCAGTTATTAACACCACTATGGTTGGTTGATTCACTGCTATTCCGTATTCAACTGGATTTGGTGTGACAATAAAAACGAAAGCATTTATCTGGCTGCTCAGTCCATCATGCTGGAAATCCCTGCAGTGCTGAAGCAGAATCACGGCAGGAAGAGTGTGTCTTCACTACGGTGTCCCACATTACGTTGCCGTCTATAGCACCAGCAGTGGGATCAACTTGGCATGTGAACAGCCAGAGCTGAGCCAGAGCATTTGGCTGTCTTTGGTTTGATTGGGTCAGTGAAAGCCAGTGACCCTTGAGAAGAAGTTGACACCAAAAGACGGACAAAGCGATGGCCGGGTGCCTGGGAAGACGTCTGAGGCAGCCTATAGCCTTGCTTGTTGTGCTGCAGCTCTGGCTGCATCCGGCATTTGAGTCATGTTGTGCACTACGGCAGAACAGCAGGCTATAGCAGACAGGCACACACTGCAGCATACAGTCAATTGGAGAACACAGCAAGTGACCGAAGTACTGCCACTCACTTTTCCCTTTTGTTTCCAGTTGGCTTGAGAAGATTTTAGCATTCTTTTTGTTGTTGCTATGCTACCGCCTTTTGTGTTGATTATTCTTAGGACCAATTTATTTCACGCTGTGATTTTAAGTTGTTTCACCAGATTCTGTAATGGTGAAACGTTTAAGACAGGTGATGAGAAGAATTCTCTTCAAAAAAGATGTTGGTTGTTTCTTAATCCGTCTGTGTTGGCAAGTTGATGGATTGCTGGAATACTATTCTCTATCTTCGCCCAGTTAAGTTCAAATATTTGGGATGAGAGAAAAGAGTTTCAAAACAATGCAGAGAGGGCTGCAGCAGTGTGAACTGGTTAGTTCACAGGGTCTGAAGCCGTTGCTTGGTGTCTCAAGAGATTCACTTCATCAAATCCCAGAGTTGTTTTCAACCTTCAATCTACTCCAGTAGATGATGACCACAAAACTCAGCGACTTAATGTGGCATACCAAAGGATGCAATGGTACTTATTTTAAAACGGGGAATTATAACCATAAAATATCCATGCGTGATATTGATTGATTGATATTTAGTTTCTCAGCTGTGTCCAAGAAGCTGAGCGTTATTATTCATTACTCGCTCTCCAGGTTGGATACAGTCACGAAGTTTGTGTTTTGTTGTTGGATAAACTGGTGCGTTGCCAGCTCCCAACTCCATGCACAACATTGGTGTAAGACTTCTGTCTCTCTCTGAGGCTGCAGTAGCCACAGACAGATCACGTCACTACAATGAGCCAGTATCAGAGCCGCTACATTAAGGTACAGCATTCATGAAATGAATGTAAAAAAATTACTTGATCTGTTCTTGATCTGCTTCACATTAGAATCGCCAGCTTGTACTAAGATTCACTGTATTTTCATGTTGTTTTCAGACTTATTAACATGTCCACATTGTTCGCAGAAAGGGCAGGTCTGCTGGCACTAACAATGTCTCCCGCCGTGGAAAACAGCTCTCGCTAGGGCCAGAGGCAGCACGTACAGCCAGGTAGTGCTCAGCTCACATGGCAATGTGGATATCTCTGGGCACATTGGTCCTCCACCAACGCAAGTGGGCCAGAATCCAGGCAAGTGCGGTTACCTCCTTCTTCACCAGCTGAGTAGGAGTAGGCTTCTTTCTCTCCTCAGTCTGGAAGAGCTCACCAAACCGTTAATTCAATATTAGGCGCCAAAGGACATGATATGAACGCCGCCTCTGGACGCTGGGTTAATGTAATTAACCCCGGTGGTTATGGAGAGCCCTTGGCCACTGACTCACCACTTCGCCTTGTGTGGTCCTTTCACAGTGAACGTGACTGTTGCTTGCGATTGTTCCCACGACACTGTGATAGCAAATCATTGTGTTGAACAATGACAATGCGATTTATATTTTGCGAAAAGACGACATTCATTTTATTCACACCAAGGTTGATTCTTTAGGGCTCTCGCGAGCGGATAAATAAGTTCAGTGGATCACATTGGGGGTTCTTTGTCAAAGTCACGATGGAGACTATAAGTTTTAGGACATGGTGGTAATAGCCTATTTACGTTTCTCAACACAGTGTTCTTTACAAGCCAATGTTTACTTGCACTTTGGTACGTTAATATAGGTTGCTTTTGACAACATGAAGGTGTGCAGTTGTACCGCAACTGTTTCGTTTTGGAAACCAACTTTCTAAGAAAAGGGTGATTAGTTATTTAGTCCTTGAGCAGAGAAATGAAATGCTCCAAAACACACCCACTTATCATATCCCCCACATCTGCGGCATGAGGAAGGAAATGTGGAGGAAAGCGTTTTGTTTTCACAAGCGGTGAGGTAACATTACACCCCTAGTATGGATATAGCCAATATATATGCCTAAAAATCCATCAGTACAGAACGAGTTCCGAGTTACTAACCAGTGAGACAACTCGACTGACCACGTGGTCACGTGACATGGAGAAGGCTTGCGCGTCTATCTCTGGAGCTGTTTTCCCCAATCAAGCGCTTCTTTATATAGAAGCCTCAAGTAACTTTCCTTGACACCAAGAAGGCAGACAATGTCAAAACAGAAGCTCTCAACGCAATGCTATACTCATTATTATCGCATCTGACTCCCCCCTCTTGAGGCTTTATTCAATTATAGTTCCTCGGCACACTGTACATGACAAAGATAAGTCTAGTTTGGCATTGCTATCTTTTACAATTAATTTCCCATGTCATCGTATTGTTCTTTGCAAGATATCTTGTGCCGTTAATAGCTCTGAGCTGCTGGTGTGTTAATAGAGTGACTTGGACAGCCTTGAGAAGCAGGATGTGTATGTTTGGTGATACTCCTCTCTACACGTCCCCTTTTTGGCTGTGTTATTAGACTGAACGTGGGTGGCCGGAAACAGTAGTGAGCCAGATGGTTTGATGAGAAGGATTTGAGCAACACACAAATCGGCCTTTCAAACATGAACCAAAAGTTGGACAGTCTCAGGATTACCCCCGGCGGGGCTGTATTTGTGAACACAAATGTCAGAATTTGCCCCTCTAGTGTTTAACCCTTGTTTAAATCTGGAGAATTAAGAGAGCCGGAGCGGGTGGGCTTTGTACTGACGTGTTGCTGACATGGCCGGCGTGAAATCGGCAGCACAGAGTTAAGCTGCTTCGTACCCGCCCGTATTTTGCGTTCCAACAGCTGTCTGCTCTCCACTCTTCTGTTGATATTGTGGATACGTCACAATAAATGCAGTATTGATGTCACCGCAAATAGAGTCAGCATCACAGAGTTGGATGCCTCACTTGCTTAATGTGTTTCATACAGAATACTGTGACTTCCGCTGCGTACTGGTTGTGTCACGTGCAAGTGTGAAAGGGCAACTCCTGATTATCTCCGGACACGATTCTCCGGAGTTAATCGGGAGTGAAAGGCCTCACATGCACACACACACACACACGCACACGCACACGCACACACACGTGCACACAATCTGAGCCAGAGGAGAAGCTGCATCCTTCTGCTGTGATTGGGTTCCCAATAGGGTAGAAATTCAACCAACTCTACGACAAATCGATTGGACGATGCGGAAAGATTCATAAAAAATAATTGGGAACGTTATCTCGAGATGAACTGAATTGTCCACAGTGCAGTCTACTCTACCTGCCCAAACATCAAGTCAGTGCTGTTTGGAGAAGGTCAGTGGGTTTTTTCAGGTCCATTCTTGGTCCTACTGCAGCTCTTGTTACTGCAGAGCTTCAGTGTAAAGCGTTCAGCCAAACTGGACGAGCCACAGAGCGCTGCATCAGGCAGCCTAGCATAAAGACACCACATGGCCCAAGATTGGATTTTAGGTTTTGTTTCTTTGGTTCTGTGTTTAGTAAAATGGGTCCCCATAGAATGGATTCCTAAAAGTTTTTTTTCTTTGTGAAGCTAACACGACTGTTGTCCGGACGGTTGTCCGACCAACCACCCAACCGACTAGAGCTAGACGGCCCTAGTTCTCAGTGAAAAAAAAAACCCTTGGATGTCTTCATCTGCCAACAGAAAAGCAATAACAAGCTTGATTGATGGGAGATGTTACAATGAGGGATTTCTTATTGGGAGTTTCAAAACATTCATGTAATACTAAATGTTTGTGACAAGTGCATTTAAAAAGAACAAACAAAAACGACTTACAATAAACCAGCTACTGGGAATTCTGCCACATTTCTGACAGCCTTTTCCTCTGATCCAACCCTGGTGTGTGTTGTTTTAAGTACATCTTCACTATGAGCTGAAGCGCGCAAAAGCTGCTGAAGAGGCATTCTGCGCTGAAGTCAGATACCAAGTCTCTATTACATTTTCATAAGGAGCTTACGTTGTTTGAGTTCTGTCAAAGGTTTGTAGGGTCCCCTGGGAAACTGTAAAAATAACGACCTGGGATGTCTAGGGGATATTGCCATGTCTGCATTCAAAAAGCGATCAGTATGCCGTCTCATAATTGCATAAATATGCATAGTAATTAATAATTCCTCAGCAAAAATGTTTGGTCTTATGTAAAGTAGTTTCATTCCTATTAAATTGCCTTTAATACCATGGGATTGGTTAGCCAAGCAAAACGTTTGATTTGCTTAGAAAGGTTTTTCAAGAAGATAATAAAGGTAAAAGAAGTGTTCTACTTCTTCTTATTATTATTATTATTAATATTATTATTATTATTATTATTATTATTATAGTTATTCTCCTCACCTATTCCCAGCCCCGGTTCTAAATTTACCCAAACAAAACATCCCAGTGATTCATTTACCTCTCTCAGTAATCCAAGCCCAGGGCCTTTACAGATTCTGACAGTACCTCCCAGCTCCACCTCACCCCCACTGCTACATTATGCATACAGTGGGAAATAAGTTTAGTTTCAGTTTAGTTTATTGGTTTTTAGTTGACAGGGACTGTGTACAGAACAGGTTCTATACCAGAGTGAGCTAAATAGCTCATTTGCATCTGTGGTCCCTGGGCAGGGAGTTCAAAGGACAATAGAAAACATGCTAAACATTACGGACAATATCGAAAACAAAACAACAATATGAACAACATTACAGCGTAAAAATCATACAAAATACAGAAAACATTTGGTGTTCCATATAAAAGGATCAATTATCGCATGATTGATTCTCTTTTAGCCATGACTTAAGAGACTTTTTAAAACAGTTTTGCAGTCTCTAATATGGAGCAGGATTGAGTTCCATTTTCCAGTTGCTTGGAATGAGAATGCTGATAGCCAAAAAGTGGTCTTCCTAAATTTTGTGGTACAATCACCTCTGGTTGCAGCCGTTGGCCCTGCAGAATGACACACATTGCTTGAGTGGTGGCGGTGCAAAGTCATGAATCAATTTGTACATCGAGCACCAATGAGCATGACAATTGTAAAACCATTTCTGAACTCCAAACAAACCATTTATTAAGTAGCTCTAAGCGACATCTGAGGAAACAAAACAAAGCAATGTCGGCGCAGCACTCCTCTGGCCCCTGTGATGCGTTGTGAATCCACCGCCGTCCTCATGAACCCGATACCCTGATTGCTGTTGTCATGCATTGCCATGCCAGAAGCCTTCAGCCGGCGGAGAGGCCGGTAACCATGTAACCATGTGCCCTGGTTTGCTCTGCTCCCTTCAGGGTCACGACATTAATTTTTTCAGACGGGTGCAAAAAGCAAAGGCAGGCCTGGAAGGACTCAGGTGTAGGTTGCACTCTGGAACCTAACCAAAGCTGTGCCGGGTGAAATGAGTTGTCAAGGATTATGTAAGAAGAAATGAACACGCTGAAGAAAATATAGCAAATGGAGATGTACTTGCATGCAGAGCCCTTCAGAGATGAAGAAAACATAAAAAAAAAAGAATTGTATCGTAGGATTGTCTGTAACTGCATTCACATACAGGGTGTCTGTATCAGTGAGAACATAGCCCCATTAATTAAAAGTGTGTGTTAGATATCCCTGTTTTGCTATCATTAACTTGTGAACTCCTATCGCCACGTCTCAAATATAAATAATGGTCAGGTCTTTTTGCACTACACAGCTATTTCACCAAGTGCAAAGTTTGTTAGACATGCTGTTAGACAAGCTGTTTTAGTTATATGACTTAGCAAAAAATGAATATGCATATTTATTTCCCTTGTCTGATGTGTCTGGCAGCCATTGGCTGCTACAGTGAAAAACTCTCACCCCCTCCCATGACAATGGAAACCCTAGCTGTAGGACAGCCTGGACTGACCTCCAGGAATACTGTGGAGGACAGGACGCATGGAAACAGATTATCTCCCCACAGCCACACCGATAACCCAGACTATCCCTCAGGTCGTCACCCCGTGGTGGCAGAGTGGGGGAGGGCTGAGGCGCTAGGTAGGTTGTGTCAAAGGATAAAGCAGTCGTTGTAAAACAATGCCTCAACGTCAACACATGCCGCCGCTAGCCTGGCACCACCCGACCATTCATTTTAGATTCCAGATTCCAAAATGCCTCCGGACACACAGACGTGGACAGACAGACAAATAATCAGACCAAGGGAACGTGTGAGGATCAGCCACAGCCATCTGGGTTGTGTGTGAGAATTCCTCAACGGTGCTGCCGTAGGATGCTCCTCTTCAGCATATTAAACCTGGCCTTAAATAACCTTATATATAAGGCCAAGTTACATAAACCTTATATAACATTGTATATTGTAGAACGGTTGTGATTGGTGTGACGGTCCCGGTTCTGGTCTGCTGGAACTCAGACGGGGGGCAGGCCAGACGCAAACGCCAGAGCAAATAAAACATGAGCTGGCAGATCTGTCAGGTATCCAGGCTAGATTGCCACTGCAGCAGAACAGTACAAAAGGCTTTCTTTGGACAATGTTCTTTTTTCTTGAACACCAATCCACCGATAAACGTGAATGAGCTTCTCGCTGCACTGCAAGAACAAGAGACTAAATGGATCCACCTGCTGAGCTGGTTAAATTTAGCTAAAAGGAATGATTTTACGATCCACGTTTCCTCACCGCATCGCCATATTAACTAAGACAATCATTTTTAAGGTACATTACGGCTCGTGGCTCAGCGGATGTTTGCCTTAGCATGTCATTAAATGAGCTGGCAAATGCTGACAAATGCTGCAAACAAATGATCCCTCACACACAGACAAATATAAATAACTACACATCCTGTTCACGTTCAATTAACTAGCATCGTCAGTGGAGCAGGCTGTGCAGTCTGAGCAGGGGACTTATTTTGGCAGACTCAATGTTATGTTTGTATACTGTGGTTTCACATGTAGAGGAACACATGGAAAAGGAAGAGTGAGAGTTGTTAGTGATTCTCACAACTGCGTCTGAATGAAAGACATCTCGATAATCCCGCAGGGAGGAGAGCTCAGTCAACAGCTGTCATCCGTATCATTTCAAAGCAGAGAGAATGAAACTAAAACTATTCAACAAAAATACAGATACAAAACAACTGCATGAATACTGAATTGTGTGAAATGATGGACGTACACATCAGTGTAAGTTCAACGGGGTGCGATGTGCGATCCATCAAAGCAGGGTTTAATTCAATAATTTGCAGGTTGCCACAGGGGGCGGGGGGGGGGGGGGGGAAAGGCA
>JAOPUA010000161.1:12562482-12573532 GCA_027122455.1 Trisopterus luscus | reverse complement strand
ACACACACACACACACACACACACACACACACACACACACACACACACACACACACACACACACACACACACAACCTCCTCATGTGATCACTGACGACAGCAGCAAGGATTATCTGGAAAAACAACGCTTGTATATTCGTGTTTACCGTGCCCAGGCTGCAAGGTGAGGTTGAACACCAGGTAATGTCTGTTCAGCAGTCAATCACATGAGTAATCAAGTGTAATTAGTCCCCACACACACAATTACCCCTGCAGCTGTCTCTGCCTCCTGACAGTTCCCATTGGTGGCCATACGTTTGCCGTACTGCACCCTGCTGCTGCGAACCGCACAGGTGAAAGCAAACCACCGTACAGAATTATTTACTTGAGTAATAAAGATAACCACTTAGGTCACTGTAAAACGCGCGCCTCATCTTGCTTTGACAAAGGGAAAAGGAAGACGAAGTTGAAAGCCAGCCACGCTTTGTAAACGTGAGTCAGACTGAGGCATGCTGGGAGTGTGAGAGCAGCGTGAGTGTCCCGGCCCGTCAACGTCATAAATTTAGGGGGAGGGGAGGTGTTAATGTCAGGTTGGGGAGCCAGTGTAGGTAGAGCTGTCAACATCAGAGTTGCTCACAGATGGAGACACCGTCAAGGCACTTCAGCTCCTCAGTAGCAAGAGGGAGAAGTGTGGCTGTGTGTGTGCCTGGGTGTCCGTATGCGTGTCTGTATGCGTGTGTGTATGTATGTATGCATGCATGGGTGTCTATGTATGTGTATGCATGTATGCCTGGGTGTCTATGTATGTGTATGCATGTATGCCTGGGTGTCTGTACGTATGAGTGTGTTCTTATGTATGCGAATGAACTAGGCCGTCCGTGTGTGTGTGTGTGTGCATGCGTGCTTCCTCTGTGCATCCTCTGTGAGCGTGTGCGTGTGACTTCGTGACAGCCCGCCGATTATGGGAATGACAGCAGACCCAGCAGCCCAAGCTGAGTTCCCCCACTGCCGTTTGTGATATGGAAGCCTTGGGCCAGGTTCTGGCAACCGCAGACCTGGTGTAACGAGGTGTCAGGCTCCATCAGCTCTGGCTGACTGGGTCCACGGGCCAGGCACTGGGAACACTAGGCGTCGACTAGGAGCGCCATCGCATGCTATGACAGGGCACCGGGAGAGAGAGGCATAGGTAGATGCAGAGAGTGAGAGAGGGATAATCTAAATGGGAGAGTGAGAGAGGGATAATCTAAATGGGAGAGTGAAACACAAGACTGGGATTCATCTAAACTGAACCTGTTGACAGATTTAACACCTTTTAAGACTGCCTGTGCTGGGCATGGTGTGATTATAAATTCAGACTTCAACATTTCCTCTTATCAGATCAAATCATGCGGAGGGTAAATCTCACGTTGCCAGGTCTTTGTTTCCACGGCGATACGCCACAGGCGCCCTTTACTGGAGTCAGCGTTCATAACCAATCGAATGGCTACCTCAGGATTTATGAGGGGCTGTTACAAATATAAATTCACCAGAGGTACCTCCAGACATTTAACGAGATTGCAAAATGGGGGGCATGGCTACCAGAGATTAGTCTAGGCGTCTGTTTCCAGGACGACGCGGCCCCCAACCCGATGAGACACACACACACACAATATTCATAAGGAATGACCTCCACCCCCGGGATAGCCGTGCCATCACACACGCAAACCAGCAGACACATGACTGCACCCTGATCCGGAGTCAGGTCACCCCCACCCTGAACACTGCTCAGCCCCACCCGCAGTACACCACCTCTACCCCATCAACCGCCACCCATAGTTCACTCTTCTCCATCTTGAGAAAGGCTTTATAGTTCATCCATGTACAATCAATAGCCAGTGTTGTGGTTGAAGTAGTTGTGGTCTTTGTAGTTCTCACCTTGGTTGTAGCAGTTGTGGTCTTTGTAGTTCTCACCCTGGTTGTAGTAGTTCTGGTCTTTGTAGTTCTGACCCCAGTCTGTGGTCCCGTCAGGCTGGAGCCCCACATGACTCCAGAGATCTTCCGGACCCCTCTCCACGAGGTGGCGCTCAGCATCAAGCTGCTGCGTCTGGGGGCCATCGGTCACTTCCTGTCCAAAGCCATCGAACCGCCGCCGCTGGACGCCGTCATAGAGGCCGAGTTCACCCTCAGAGGTAGAGACACGCACGCACGCACACACACACACAGTTTTCAGCTGTAACTTTTTAGCAGTGGATGTTGTTAACAACAGCTGAGACGATGGTGGGCTAGTGTGTAGCGCAGTGTGAGCAGCCTCTGGGGAGTGTTGACCATGTTTCCTCGGGGACGTTCCACCAGAACTGGACGCTCTGGACAGCAACGACGAGCTGACCCCTCTGGGCCGCATCCTGGCCCGCCTGCCCATAGAGCCGCGCCTGGGCAAGATGATGATCATGGGATGCATCTTCAAGTGGGTGTCCCGCTCCCACCACAGCCGCTCATTCACGTATCTATGTTTCAACGCTGCATCTAGAGGGCAAACCAGTCACTCACTTGAGTCGCTACTACTTATATTGAAGTTACTCGTCGCTTTTCCGTTCCCTTACCTGTGACTACTTTAATTCACAAGTAACTTTATTTAGTTGATACTAGCACTTGCTTCATTAGATGAGTGCTAGTTACTATTGCAGCCCTTCTTGTCGCTATAAAAGTTACGATGTGTTATGAATTAAACTTGACCAAACCAAATAAATCAACTCTTTTCTAGTCCTCTCGCCTGATTGGTCGATGGAGCAGGGTCCATGGTCATGTGATGACAGTCTGTGGTGTTGCCCTCTAGTGTCGGCGACGCGGTGTGCACCATCTCGGCCGCCAGCTGCTTCCCGGAGCCCTTTGTCAACGAGGGCCGTCGCCTTGGTTACGTGCACCGCAACTTCGCGGGCACCCGCTTCTCGGACCATGTGGCACTGCTGTCTGTGTTCCAGGCCTGGGACGACGTCCGGTAGGGAGCGCCTTCACATCCACATCCCACAGACTTCTGGTCTGAACCACATGGAACACCACTTGGTTATTTGAAGACAACGTGTGTGTGTGTGTGTGTCCAGGCTGAACGGCGAGGATGCGGAGAGGAACTTCTGTGAACACAAGCGCCTCAACATGTCCACCCTGAGGATGACCTGGGAGGCCAAGGTCCAGCTCAAGGACATCCTTATCAACTCTGGCTTCCCTGAAGGTGATTGGTTCACACACACACCCCCCCCCCCACCGCAGTCCCCTCTAGGGTCTGGAATGAGCAGGGCCCCCACGATGATATTAAAAGCCATTGTGTAAAGATTGCGGTATGGTATTGTTGTTTTTGTTCGGTTTACGTTGGAGTTTGGGTTCTACAGGTCTCAATGTGAATGAACGATTGTTGAATACACTATAGCGCCCTCTACAGGACAGATTTTTGTATGTAGCTCCCTTGCTTTTCTTGCATTTCTTCGACTTTGGCCAGCGGAAGGAATTTTTATATCATGTTCTAATTTCTTACAAGTTTTAGTCTTCAGATAGTTGGTATGAAATGTTGGTAAGCGTTCGTTTATTTTTAAAATCATCCAACAATTACAATTAACTAATTTATTAATTAGTTGAGAAAATGAAATCTTTTTGAAAAGTGATGCCTGCAAGGGACCTAAACGCTACACATATGTACATGTGTGTCTAACCTGAGAACCGTGTGTGTTTTATCAGAGAGTCTGATGAGCCAGATGTTCAACGCTGTGGGGCCGGACAACGGTCTGGACGTGGTGGTCAGCCTGTTGACCTTTGGCTCCTACCCCAACGTGTGCTTCCACAAGGAGAAGCGGAAGATCCTGACAACGGAAGGACGCAACGCCCTCATCCACAAGACCTCCGTCAACTGTCCCTTCAGCAGCCAGGACATGACCTACCCCTCGCCGTTCTTCGTCTTCGGGGAGAAGGTCAGCAGACATTTGCGCTCTCAAAATCATAAAATGTCTAAATGTATTATTAATAATTGTATATAATTGTATAATTATTAATTGTATATCAGAAAGAATGTCATTAAAAGTGCTGAGATCGGTACAAATGTTGCAGCACATTATCGGTCTACAAATGTATCAATAAAAGTTATTCGATTTTGATAGACAAGTTCAAATTTTGTATCTGTGTTAAGATCCGGACCAGAGCCATCTCGGCCAAGGGAATGACCCTGGTCAGCCCCCTGCAGCTCATCCTCTTCGGCTCCAAGAAGATCACGTCCAACGGAGATGTGGTGGAGCTGGACGACTGGTGAGGCGCCTCCTGCTGGTCAACTGCTGAACTCCCACTACCCTATCAGCTAGCTAGCTTGCACTGCTAGTGATTTTCTCTATTCCCACATACAACTACATTGTCTTTAGATGGGAATTTTGGGGTACAGATTTTGGGCGTTTTGGATCTCTGTTCCTGTTCACATGACTCCATGCTCGAACTGTTGTGGAACATTTTGGGGATAAACATGCAGTAGATACACTTTGACTATCTGAACATCTATTCAGACGAATATGACTAGATGGACACTGTCAGGCCTTTAGTTTCAGGGTCATGTCATTCAGTACATTTGGTCAAGTCTAAAGAACCTTCTTCGGCCTAATGTTATGAGCCAATGTAGTGCTACCGATCAGATAGTAGCACTACAGTGTGATGTGGTCAGGCTGCAAGGGGGAACAGAGGCTCCGGTCCGGTCTGACCCGGTCTTGTGTGTGGTTCCAGGATCAAGCTGAGGCTCCCCCACCAGGTGGCGGGCGCCATCGCCTCCCTGAGGGCGGCACTGGAGGCCCTGGTGGTCGCCGTCACCAAGGACCCCGAGTTCATCCGTCAGCTGGACCCCGTCAACCAGACGCTGCTCAACGTCATCCGCCACGTGTCGCGACCCTCCGCCGCGGGACTCAACCTCATGATCAGCAACCAGCGGTATGTCACGCTCGTGGTCATTGTGTACCCCACAGCTGGGACTGAAGCCGCCCCCCCCCCTCACGCACACAGAGGTTTGAGAAAACCGCCCCAAAACTCCTGCCAGCTGGAGAAAATCTGTAAACATAGCGGAAGACGCTGAAATATGCTGGCCTGGCCAGTTTGTTCATTCACAAAAAACGACAACAGAATAGAATTACGAGTACAAATGTAAACCTTTTTTGAGGGTGCTTTTTAAAGCGACTGAAAAACAGTATCTAAAAATTAACCGTTAAGCCACTTTGGATAAAAGCATCTGCTTAATGACTCTATAAGATGGCTCTATAAGATGGCAGCCACTGTGAAGCCAAAACATGTCCATGTATTTATTTAGTATATCTTTCTGAAGGTATGGAGATGGCCCTCGGCCCCCGAAGATGGCCCGTATGGATGGAGGTGGAGGAGGAGGATATGGTGGAGGGGGCTACAGAGGGGGAAGTGGCTACAGAGGAGGAGGAGGAGGAGGAGGGTATGGTGGTGGTGGTGGAGGCTACAGAGGTGGTGGGGGATACGGTGGAGGTGGAGGAGGCTACAGAGGTGGAGGTGGTGGAGGCTACAGAGGTGGAGGCTACGGAGGTGGTGGAGGCTACAGGGGTGGAGGGTATGGAGGGTACAGGGGCGGGTATTAATGGGTCTAGTTCTGGGCCATCAGAACCCATCCTGTATGTCTAATCAAAAGGATTCAAGTGTGGAGAATTAATGTGATGTAGCCGTCTTGAGTTGTTATAGTGGAGTGGTTCTGTCTTTGTGTTGGTTAGCCTGGGTTTCTAACAATAATAATTGATACAAAAGCATCACATTCAAATTCTAGTACCGTTTCTTTTGACCATTTTATTGCTCTGTTCCTTAATGACAAGTTTCTTTGTTTTCTGGAATTTAAACACGAATAAAAAAATCATATTGAATATGTTTTTTGTCTTAATACAACTCCAGTGTGGCAAGACAAATCAATACTTTTCTATTAACGTTGAGTTGTCTTTCAGAAGAACTAAAGTCATTTTATATCTTTTGTATTATTCCGTAAAATAATCAGCACAAAAATAATTGAACATTCACTTCAACATTAGAAAAAACTTTCAACCTTAAAAATGAGTCAACTGACTTAAACAGAAGAATTCCAGGTTCCTCAGGGGTTGCTAGTTCCGCTCACCGGCTATGCGCTGGACCAGCTGTGGTGCAGCAGATGGACGTCTCCCAGCTGGTTCTTGTCCAGTTTGTTGGACTGGACCTCCAGGCTGAGCTCCTGGAAGACCTGGTCCAGGTGCTCTGGGGTTCTCTGGTCCCCGCAGGCCGTCATGTCCATGGTCTCCGACCTAGGGACGGGAGGCCGGAGGTTGTCGGGGACGACGATGGCGATCCCGTATCCCTGGTTGTCGTGGATATGGTTGTCGGACATCCTGAGGCGTGGCTTGGGGAGAACCTGGGGGTCGACAATGGAACCAGAGGTCACAAATGCGTTCACTACCAACCCATAGAACGCATCTCATCTGGCAGCCAATAGAAGAGGACTTGGGTATTACTTTAGCCAATAGAACCGAAGTATGGTAGAAGGATGTACCTTGAGGCTGATGGCTCCATGCTTCTCCTTGTTGCTACAGTGATGGATCTCATTCCCACTGAGCTCTGCTACACTGCCTGGAAACAGCTCTACAGCAGCACCCTGACAGACGCACAGACATACACACCGAGCATATGCAAAGCTCTCAGGTTCCTCTGGTGGAGTTCAGGCTCCAGCCAGCAGGGGACCCCAAACCCCTCAAGAGTTTTAGGCTCAGTAACTCCGATAATCACAAACACAACTCTTTCAGCCAAGTGACTCAAAACACCCCCATCCTTCTGTTACTTCATCCCTCCACTATTATTTTATTAATAAGTGATTATGTCACTTATGTATACTTGTAAGTTGTGTCACTACTGTATCATGGTGGGTTGTCATTACTGTGTCATGGTGGTGAGTTGTGTCACTACTTACTGTATCATTGTGGAGAGTTGTGACACTACAGTACCGTGGTGGTGAGTTGTGTCACAACTATCATGGTGATAAATTGCTTCACTAGTCTCATGGTGGTGTGTTGTGTCACGACTGTATCATGGTGTCAGTACTATATCATGTGGTCAGTGTGTCTTCCAGTCAGTACCTGAGCTCCTGAGACCTCACAGCTTCTCATTAGGAGTGTGGCCCCGGTGTGGACACACACCCCGGTGACCCCACCCTGGAGGTCACAGCCGTCCAGGGTCATCTCCCCCGCCTCCACCACCACCAGCGCCCCACCCGCCTCACATGGAGCCTCCTGCTGCAGCCGCAGGTTGGACAGCTTCACACGGGCAGCGTTGGACACCACCAGGCTGGGGTGCCCTGGCTGGGAGGTCAGCACCACCTCCCGCTGCTCTCCTGCTCCTGGGGTTGGAGAGCAGGAGGAGAGTAGTTTAGACAGCGTCTACTGGTTGGGTTTGATCACTAACCCTAGTCGGATGCACTGTGCTCTAGACTTGTGTTGATATATAGACTAATATTTATTATTCATTCATTCATATACTTAGACATATTTTCAAATTATGTGTCAAACTAATGGCAATTGTATTTTCCCCAAATAACACAGTGCTCAATATGATTGTTATCTCTTGTGGCACTATAGGATCAAATAACATAAGAATGTTTTGGGGAAAATGGGAACCTTATTTAAGACCCCTAGGAAAATGGCCTGGTACAAAGGCTCCAGTTGCGTATAGAGAGATACGGTTCAGATGAATGCTGTATCTGAGCCAGGTACCAACACAGGTTAACATGTGTGCCCTTCCAGGGGATCTCACCCCTGATGGTGATGTCATCAGTGAGGCTGGACAGACCAGGGGCTTGGTACTGTCCAGGAACCAGGACCACAGTGTCCCCAGAGAAACAGGCATCCAGCGCCCCAGACAGGCTGTCATGTTGCTGGATCAGAGTGTCTGAGGAGAAGCTCTTCACCTGGAACCCAAACCACACCACACATCACACGACCAAACACAGCATCATACCACAAATCTGGATGTCAGACTCTCAACCCACCATGTCTGCAGTCATCATCTGAGCCACGATGTGTGTGACTGGCTTCCCTGAGGTCCTCTGTCCTCTTCTGTGTTTGTAAATTCTTGATAGTCCAGAGCTCCTGAATGAAACCATATTTAGTTTGGATAATTTTCAGTCATGGAAACCACTTCAAATTGATAAAATGTAGAACATGACCTTGAAGCAGTCATGTTTTTATTTTTCCTTCTCTCATGTTGTTAACTGATTCAACATAACTATGAATCGGTTCAACAAGGCTCAGCCATATACAAGCCTACCCAGACTAAAACCTAAGGTTAGCTTGGGAGCTGTGGCAAGGCTAGACAACTCCTACCATAAGCTCATTTTGTGTTGTGTAAAACACTGACCCAGGAAAATCATGGAAAATGTTAAGCTGAAAAGAGTTGGAACCTAACAGTCTGCATCCTGTGATGTGAGGGCTCTGCGTGTGTCCTCAGTCCTACCTCGTGCTAGTGTCCTCCCAGAACTTGAGGAAGCCAGCAAGCATGGTCATCTCGTAGTACTTCCTCCAGCACTCCACAGCCTCGTGGGGCTGCGGCTCCCCGGGCAGAGAGGCCTGGTAGAGGCTCAGTGCCACCTGCTTCCTGTTATACTCCTCCAAGGTCTGCTGGTACTTCTGGGCCAACTCCCCAGGGAAGGCTCCCTGCATGTCATAGTACCTGGGGAGGAAACCCTCATCCTTATCAACCAACCATCATCCGGAGGTCGTACACTAAACAGCAGTTAGCTCAGGACAAAGTGTCTGGGAGCTTAGTCTACTCAACTGGTAAGAGGACTTCATTGTGAGGTCCTGTTCTCTTCTGAATTATTGTAATTTCATCTGGTTAAGGTCTACCTGTCTGGTAAAGTTAGTCTTTTTTCAACATCTAGTCAGTTATGGTAACAAAGGCCAGGAAAGTGGATAGGGTCCTGCTGATTCTCGGTTTTATCCGTAGTCCTGCAGTCCAACCCATACCTCTTATTTATGACATCTATCTGAATTCACTGTAATTTGTTTTTGAATGATAGGGTAAATGTAAAGTCTCCTTACAGCCTGAGTCGTTTCTCGATCCGTTCAGCGTACTCCTCCCCCTGCTTAACATCAACCCAGTCTCTCCACAGAGAGTCATAGAAGAACCTGGCGAGGAATAGGGTTCAGCACAAGTTACCCTTCTGCTTCAGCTACGATTAAGGGATCAAGTCTTGGACCTGATGTGACATCACTCCGCTGGGGGTTTCCAACAGATTTGTTCAGCATGGATGAGGGCTATTTTTTGTATAATAGCTTTAGTTTATTCATTAGCAACACCACCCGTACTTACTAAATATTGTTATTCATATTTTTGTGTAAATTATTATTTTTTTTTAAGTTGATATTCCTTATTTGTATTCTGTGTATTCATGTTGACTGGCATTGTACATTTCTATCTATAGTAGGTGAAATTGTTTCATGAAATATTGAGTATTATATTAACAGTGTGTCTGGTTGACAACCCAGACAGCAGCGGTGGCCTGGTCCACACCTATACTGCTCCAGGGCCTCCGCAATGTCGTCGACCTCCTTGCCCTGGTCCTGAATCGGGTAGACGTCCATCACTGTCACCTTGTGGTCGAGCTCTGTCAGCAGGGACCCCACCAGCTTCCTGGGTAGGTTGCTGATGTTGCAGGAGAACGGCTCCGACACAGACACAGACACTTGCTGAGGGTACATCTTAACCTTACCCGGCCTCCAGGTGACCTGCAAGGGGAAAAAATTTAAGACTGACTGTAAGCATAGTATCAATACTAATATTTTGAATTTTCATAGTATGCTTTTATTTAGAGCAATATGGTCAATGTATAACGCATCACTGAGGCAGGGAAGACCTAGTCGTGGCCAGGCTTGTTTGACTCCAAGACAACTTGGTTCAATCCATAATGTCCACGATAACCTACCTGGTCCTAAATGTCATTTGCTACATTTGAAAAACTGGCGGCGGATTGATAAAACGACGAATGACCATTGCATGCATGGTCATTGAGGTTCCCGAACAAAAAAATTGGTTGAATCAATTTGGGGGAAAAAAAATCCTTGACCTCCACAAGCACTCCGACGAACTCTAGGTCTCCGTAGTCGCTGTCTTCGAGCAACACGTCCGGGACCGTCCTCCACACGGCCTTCCAGGACCCGGCGGGACGGGAGAATTTACCCGTCAGGTACACACCCAGGGCTTCATCCATATCTCCTGCCTGTACGTAAAGACCAAAATATCCCACGTTGGACAAATAACATGCAAGTGAATGGCCTTGATTAACCGTGTGGTTGTACCGTGTGTCGGTTAACGGTAGCGCGGTGCTATGTTAGCAATGTTAGCATGCGATTGCTGACGGGATTCAGTGAGTTTACCGAACATTTGCCGATGATTTGGTCGCAGTAAAGAGACACTCTTTCGTCGTAGGAGTATGACTTGTCCGAGGTGAAGATGTGTGGCAGAGCTTTGGCAGGAAGTTCTTCCGTCACTTCTTCATCGGACTTGTTATTTGCCACTTGGGTTCTAATGCAAGGAGTTCTTCGGACTATTGAAGGGCTACAGGCCGCCGATGAGTCCTCCTCGTCAGTGATGGGGTCGCCAGCGCCTGGGCTGTTGGTCGATGCCTTCATGGCCCCGGAGTATTTACTCTCCTCCATAGGGACTTGCAGATTATTATTTTATATCTCGTACTTGGATGTTTTTGCACCCCGAAAGTCAGTCGCCGTCGTCCGGTAGTTTAGAGTGAAGTCGACGGAGAAGGTTTTCTGAGGCAGTTCGGTTAAACCGCCGTCTGGGCTCGAGCGCCCTGGGGCCTATCGTGAAATAGGCGGGAAGTGTAACTGCTCGCGCACTCTAAACTAAGTGACATGGATGTTACGGTGTAATATTTAAACCACTACGAATGTATTCCATATGTAACTTATGTGCACCGATTTTAACTGTATGATGTTGTACATGGATGCCAGGGTGTACATTAAAGGCACCCAGTGCAACTTTCGAGGCAAAAATGAACATTCAATTTCTAGTTTTTTTTACACGTAGTATA
>JAOPUA010000161.1:12326892-12341953 GCA_027122455.1 Trisopterus luscus | reverse complement strand
CCTCTTCTGACAGTTTGCCTATGTTCGTAAACGTTTGCTTGCTTATGTTCGTTTAACGGAAATTTTTAAAAATCGTTCGCGAACGTTCGCCTATGTTTGCGATTCTGAACGCACCTCAGATGATGAGCTGCCTTGTTCCTGGACATCAAAACAAGGGCGAATCATTACAGATTCAAGGGATTTTTGATTATTTGGTGAAATGAACACTTGGTCAAATAAAAAAATAGGTCAAATTCAGGATGTGTAATTGTGGAAGTTCTCAGTTCTTTTAAAAGTGTTTCGAAGTAGACACTAAAAGTATCTGGTTTCTTGGGTCGGACTGTGTTCCTGAATGTCCAGCCCACTTAATATTATAGTATAAAAAGATACATGTCCCCGTTTACATGTTCATGGGGACACATGCCATCTACAGGAAAAGGGGTTGCATATTGGAGTGTTGGATTACAAATGGGGCTAACTTAACATAGAAATGGTTGAGGTTTGGTTTCAAAACACAAATGACTCAATCATGGTATAATGACTAAACTTGTTTCAGCAGGATGGGGAATCAGGGGAATCCACGCCCAACCTCTTGAGGAGAGCCTCTGTACCCGTTGTTATGGCAACCCCGGCCGCCCCCTGTAACCTTCCTGGGTAACTACACCTGCCCTTTCAGCATCATCGTTGAATCCACAAGAGCGATAAAATACCATTACAGTGTGGAAGAAGTGATCAGTTTACACTATTTACACTATTTTTTACCCTACTATAAATCCAAGATATTATAAGGCAACACATTTATAGCGAAGGAAGGTTAGAAGCTAGGATTTTTTTTACTGGGTGTATTGGAAGACAAATGTGGACCAAGGTATTCAGAGCATAATCGCTTTCTCTCTTGGTTTTAGTGAGGGCAATGGGCTCGGAACACCCAAGCTGTCCAGGAAGAACAGCATTCGGCGTGCCCTGGCACTTGATAGCTCTTCCATGAAGGGAGGTGGTGTTCTTCAGGGATCCCCCAGCCTCATCCACCGTGTCCTGACCAAATCCAGGAGGAAGAGCTGCCCTCACCTCCCACCGGTCTCCGCAGAGCCAGGCTCCATCAACTCAGCCTACCTGCCTGAATAGGATGCCTTCAGAGGAACATTTAGCCTCAAGCATTTAGACTCTGAAGCCTCAAGCACATTTGACTTTTCATGACAAGGATTTTTAGTTTTTGAGTCCTATTTGAAGCAAACAAAAGAATATAGGCACACTGCATTACGTTTGCTTTCCTTATATCAAATATCAGTGTTTCCCCTGTAATTGTGTTTAAAACAGTGATTCCTAAACCAGAACCCCTGCCAGGCCAAAAAACATAATGTGTAAAATTGAATACATGGTCTAAATCTCAACAAGTACTAGTGCATTCAATTTGTAGACGTTTTTTTTTAAGTGCAAAAGTATCCATCCATGTACACATATGGAAACTCAGTTTTATCTAGGGATGCACCGGTACCCGATTCTGTGCTCATGTACTCGTAAAACTTCTCAGATACAACCACCCAATACCACTTTACGCAATGTGATGTAATGTTGAACAGCCAGTGAACCCAAAATGTTTTGTTTTTTTTGTGTACATTTTTCCTATATGATTACAACATAGTAATCTATGCCATTTTATCACAGTTACTGAAGTAAGTCCCCAATTTAGTGAGAAAAAGGTGTAGTAGCAGGTTCGGTTTGTGTGGATGTGTGGAGCTTTGTCTGGGCAGGTGACTGTGGTGACACTGCCACTGAGAAAGTTTTGCTTTTTCAGAAACTTATTATGTACTGCGAGTGTGTTGATAGTGAAGCTCCGTCTGAACAGCGATTTATGATTAGGATTCCCATACAACTATACTGTAATCGCTTCAGTCCGTGGCACATTTCATATACAACATCGTTCATTTTAACGCTCATACACAACGACAATACAAAAAAAAGAATCACAAAGTTGCCCTGGGGCGTAACAATGGTGATAACAGGCCATGCGTGCAACTGTAGTGGTGTTATTAAGTACTCACACGGTACTTGGTATTGGCGAGTACCCAAATGTAAGTGGAATCGGTGCATCCTTAGTTTTATCTGTATTATATACAGTCTATGTTAATTCCGTTGAACCTGTGTTATATACAGTCTAATTCAAGTCTGTTGAACCTGTGTTATATACAGTCTATATAAAGTCTATTGAACCTGTATTATATACAGTCTATGTGCAATGCACCCACACTAGAGCTCTATTGGCCATGCAGTTCTTTATCTGCTTTTAATTGTTGTAGAGCTAATGAGATACACCTTTAAACACCAACAGCAAATTTAATCCATACATACTTAATCCATACATTTTGAAACGTTAGACTACCTGGGCAGGTATACACTGCTATACACACAGACTCATACCAGTTATCCAGTCTTGAGTTCACATTACATCACTGCAATTCAGAGTGTGAATATCTGTTGAATATGGAATATCTTTCCAACAAAAAAAACATAATTGCGTGGGAACACTCTAATGTGCAAGATAAAGTAATAAAAGTTATATAAGAGTGTTTTAACCATGGTTAACAGCTCTAGGCTACCCCACGATTAAATTCCCCTTATAACATTATCTACAGCTGTTTGGGTAGTCGACTCACCTAACTTCTGAAGTTAACGTGATGTAACGTGGGGATTCTAGTTTGATGTTCAACTTTTTTACCCTTTGCAAAACACAAAAGCGCCTTGAATTCAATTTGCCAAATTCCTAAAGATTAGGATGTTGCAAAGACTGATTTGCCGATATTTAACACTCTTAGTTCACTGAGCATCACAAACCATTTTCATGATATAACAAATAAAAGGCTGTGATCAGATGCACTCTCACACCCCAAACATTGGGCGCAATTTTAGTAATCAATAGCACAGATACCCCCTATACATTCTTGATCTGATCCTTTCTAAATCTGTTATTTTAATAACTGCTATTCATTCTTTCACCATTATATTTGATTTTGAGCTCAATTAAAATATGTGGTGGGAATATGTTGCTTATGGTCACTTGTTATTTCAATAGCTCCCTCAACTCAACCACTGCATTTAAATGTGGCCAGCAGGTGCAAAGCATGTGCTTTAAACCCTAATGTACTGGACTAATATGGTTGGTTACAATATAATGTTCCAAACTATTCTCAAAGCTGGTCAATAGTGTGATATTGTTTGCAAGCAATATGTCTTCAGTTACTACTACGCAACTCTAGAGGCAAGATAACCTTCTAGTTGAGTTCAAATAAATACCGTAGCATGATCAAATATTTAAATTGTGTAGGTGACATTTATACCTATATCTCTTTCTTTAAGAACAAATTGTTTGTGTTGTCAATATTATGTCACACTTGGTGTCGACTTTTGATTCTGTTTTTTACCTCTGTGATACTTCAATGTGATCTATGTTTATTGCAATAACTATTTTCCTAAAATACAGACAAATCCTGCCTCTCATCTGCCTGCAACATAGCTACTATTTGACTGAACCACCGACTCTTAGCATAGAGCACTGAGTAATGTCACCTTGTAGAGCCAGATTAACACCCATACATATAATCTATAATTTAATAGTATTTATTCAGCGTTGCAACATAACCCATACTACACCATACAGTATTGTATAATTTATGTAAATTACGATGAATCATTGACAATATATTTATTCCATATAACAAAGTATTTGACTGTGACATCTAGCAGTATATACTTTAAGGTATCTTACATTAAAATATTTTTTTAGGCAAACAATAAACCCAAACTTTACAGTGAAAACATTGACCTGTTCAACATTCTATCAAAAATAAGATCTAAAATCCATTTAAAAACTGTATTCACAAGCAAAGGCTTCATTGAGGTAAAGAATGTTGATTGTTTTTCATTGTTAATGGTTAAAATCCTATAAATGATTTGGAATAAAAATGATTTCCTAAAAATAAAATAGAATCAAGCTAACCATTTAAAACGAGGACTAAATAAATATTAAAAGTTTTGTAAGGTTTATATATATATAACATTTTAAAAAACATTTGTCTAAAACCGACTGGAGATAGAACTAAACATGCCTCCAGTCGGAGACTGACATTGTGGCCATGTTGCTAACACCACTCAATCAACATTACTGAAGATGAATGACTAACTATAACTGCATCATATTATCCAGAATCAAATAAATGTTTGATTTATTAACAGTTAAAATATGCTTCAAAATGTCCTTCTGAGCTACTTGGACTGTTCAGACTCAGCCCCACATTGAAAATTAGGAGCTACTTCTCACAAGAAGTGTGAATACCTAGATGGAAATATCCTCTAGTTTCTGCTCCACAGAGCATCTTTCCTGTGTCCGTACCCTCTGAAGGAAACGTTGCTAGCATCTTGGTTCAAACCAAACTATGGTGGATTACAGATTGCGCCATGTGGCATGGAGGACTGCTGACTGCAATCAATACTGTTCAGAAGGTAGAGCTGGATGCATCACAGAAGAAATACAATGGTCTAAACTAAAGTAAGATAGAGTCACTGCTGTTGATTTATGATGGCGGTATGTAAGCTGGAGTCACTGTTGGTCTATGGTGAAGCAGTAATATGGGGTAAGACTTCATGTGTGGTATGCTCAGTAAAGCTCAACAAGATCTCCTTCTCTCCAAACACCACCATTTCCTCTTCACCAGTCAGCTATCAGATGGGTCAGTCTCTAAACTTGAAACACCACAATGTCAATACCTTACCTTCATGCCCTAGTTATCGTACATTTGAAAAACTAGGAACCTTGTGTAAGGATGGCCAGCTCCCAGAACAATGAAGCCCTTCATATAGCCCTACCTCCATCAGGTGCCTCTGGGTAGTGTAGGTTCTGGGGAAATTGGGGAGATCCAACCTGCTATGATTGCGCCGTTCTTGATTGGATTGGTAGGTGGTCTCCAAGGCTTTCATCTTCTGGGGAGCAGCCTAGCTCCTGACATCCCAGCATAGAGCTATTCAGGTGGGAACCACTGAGCAGGCTTTCTCCCTGGATCTAGAAGACAGATAGACACAAAGTTTGTACCAGACTGACACAGCTAGTGAAAGGAGGCTACATCTTGGCCCAGCTAGAGGTAGTTAGACTAAACCTTTGCAGAGCATAAAGGAAATCCCAGCAAAATGACACAATGTAGGCCAGGTGTTTCAAACTCATTTTTGTTCAGGGGCCACATACAGCCCATCTGATCTCAAGTGGGCTGGACCAGTAAAATAATGGCAAAATAACCTGTCAACTCCAAATCTTTAGCTTTGTTTTAAGTACTATGCTTTATCATTCAGCCTTTGTAGCCTACATAATCACGGACCACAAGGGATCTTTATAAGCACAACACATTTTCAAAATCATTAACAACTGGTTTATTTGTATACAGTTGAGTGAATACATTTTTACATCTGACCACCTGAACCAACTCACCGCACTAAACAAACTCAAGTGGGAGCTATGAAGAAAGTAATCATGCTGCCTTGAAAATGTAAACGTACACATTTATGAAAAATAAAATCAACAAACATAAAAGTTATAGCAGTGCATGAGCAATAAGATTAGGCTACATCAAATAAAACTACTTTGTGGGCTAGGCCTAATATATATTCTGAATATTTTATACTTTGAACACTGAAACTTGCTGATTACATACCAATGTCATGAACCCTCTCACTCCACCGGGTTACCACCTTAATTGGTTTCCATTATCTTCCTCTCTGCTCCACCTGTCTCTGCTCTGCTCTGCTCTGCTCTAATTACTCTGCCAGCTGCGCTGCATTACCCACTAACCTCTCCCAGTATTTAAAGCCCTGTCTTTCAGCTCTCCTTTGTCAGATCGTCTGCAGAGCTCACACCCGGAACCTGTTTGCGTGCGCTTCTGGCTGACTCCTGTTTTGTGACCCTGGACCTGCCTGTTGACTACTCTCTGCCTGCCGATCCAGACTGTCCCCCCGTTCCCAACCTCTGCCTGTTGACTACTCTCTGCCTGCCGATCCAGTCTGTCCCCCCGTTGCCGACCTCTGCTTGCTGACTACTCTCTGCCTCTTGTTCCAGTACATGAATAAACTTTCTGGTGTGACGCAATTGTGGTCCTCTGGTCGTCTGTCTGAATCGACAACCAAGCACACTGGTTTTGTTTTCACCTCTGTGAAATAATAATTCTCAGTCCATTTTTCCTGAAAAACTGCACTCTGTGTCCACTTTTCTTTTGGTAATGGGGGACATTTTGGTAATGGGGTTGTCACCCTTGATAACAACTTCTTAATAGTGGTGAAGCAAGACTGATTTTAGATTTAAGATAGAATTAACTCATCTCACAGGCCGGTTCTGTGGGCAGTATGTTTGACACCCCTGATGTAGGCTATCGCTCAGCTACCAGAATGAGAGCTGCGGCTACCTGAGTGCTTTGGAAATGTTCTTGGGCGCGGAATATACCAGTCGGGCTGTCTTCACACCAGGCCTCCAGAACCAAACTCTTCCTTTCGGATCTCCAGCAAGCAGGGATCTGAAACTGTTGGAGATGGCAGAGCTTTTAAAAGGCAGTGGCAAGAAAGTCGGTCACTAGGATGTTGAGAGTGTTCTTACAGTGGTCATCCTACAAACAAATGAAAGCATCACATCACGTATTTCTACTGGTTATAGATATTTTGTGTGTCCCTTTGGTTAGTTACTTCCTGAGGTAGGATATCTTCTGACCTCAGAGTAAAGATGAGACTGGGAGCCTCCGTTGTGCATGAAGACACCAGTCTCAACTAGCAACGGTATGTTGATGTCCTCCACATACTACAGTACGAAAATACACACACAGTTTAGGATACATCCAATGTCTTGTTGACATTAAAGTACTGCACTAAAAGTGAATGGATAATAGCAATTGAAATGGTTAATCAACATCACAGCTGGTTGGAAAATAAGGGCAGTTTTAGGAAAGGGTATAAATACTTTTTCCAGCAATACCTGAGGGCACTCCAGCACCAGTAGACCCTCCTGGCTGCTGTTGATGGACTTGAAGGGCGTTGGTGTTTGAGGCGTAGGCAGCAGCAGGGCCTTGATGTCCTTAGGAGTCCTAATGCATTCCAAAACACAGCAGACTGGTTGACTCACGCAAATGATCTTCATCAATACTGATCACACCTACTTAACCTCGCATAACCTCAGTTATTCAGACACTTGACACCAGATCCCACCGGGTAGGCATTACGCTAAAACAGAAACCCTTTCATAAGATGAGATCAGAACCATTGCAGATCTAAGCCCAGTACGGATGGAGATTAAAAAACAACGATAGCATGGAATTCAATATGTTATCAATGAATAAGCCTCATATTCTCAATAGTATATAAAGCTAACATGAGACCCAATGCTGCTAGCAAAGTAAATCAAACACACCTGGGCTCCAGGGAACCAGTAGTGAAATAGTACTTGGGGTTGTGTTTGGGGCTGCAGTGAATGGCTAGCTCTCCGTTGGGCTGAGGGCTGCTGGTAATACTGGGATGCTTCTTAGCACTAACTGGCGTGGAGGTCAGTGTTGAATCCTCACCTGGGCCCTTGTTTAGGAACTGGCAGGAGACAAAGAATCTAAAATGCCACAGTAGCATACCATACTAGTATATGGTATATATACTAGTACCATACTAGTAAACCAACTAGTATCCTGTTTGCTCTTTTAACTCAATCTGCTGTTGAACACAGAACTAGTATCCTATAAGCTTGTCTATCTTCATCTACTCTTCAACATAGAACAAATGTCATGTTAGCTCATCTAACTTTAGATTGGTTAAAAACCTAGATGGCCACTTGGTTTAAAGTGAAATAATAGTCCATGCTGACCTCTGAAGGAGAGAAGCCCAGGGACCTGACAGGCGTGCTGCCATTGGAGGAGGAGCTTTTAGGCTCCTGCTCTGCTTTGAGACGCGTTTGTCCATCCTGGAAACCACATGAACAGTTCAAAGGCCCTATTTCAGCACAAACCAAGTGTGAGGCTGATGAGGTATGATAAAAAGTAATTAAAAACTGGGTGACAATTAAAAAAAACCCTGACATAATTCTTCTCAATCGAAGCTATAAGTGGAGTACCGGTAGTTTGTTCTTCTTTTAGGGAGTATACTGTCCAGGAAATGTAATACTGTCTCAATAGTGGAATGCAGACCATTCTACATGAGCAGTCATCTTTGTTTTTGTTGAAAATGCAACTACGGCGCTCCTATCATCGTATTTATCTAGCTGAGATGCTTGCATAATTATACAGGTTGAGGTGTATGTGGAGGAGAAAGGGCAACGAGACCGTGAGCATTTCGGTGTTTCTGTCAAGGTCCAGAGAGATCAGGTCCACGGTGCCTCTGCTGAGCTCTGTGATGGAACTGGATGGAGATGACTGCTGTTCAAGTGTCAGGGGTGATGGGATCATTAGCTGTAGGCTGTAGCTGGCCCAGTCCACCCAGGCCATTGGGTCCTGTGGAGTCAGATTACATTTATGATATGAACAGGGTCAGTTCAGAAACCAACACAGCATCACTCGCAAAGTACCTGAATGATCTGCATGGACTCCAACAGGCCTGGGCGAGGGTTCAGGGGTGTAGAGCTGACCGGGGGTTGTTGGGTAAAGAGAAGCGTGCACTGTGGAGGAGGGCGGTGCTCACTGTCAATTACTGGTTCCTCCCGGGTGCTCAGAGAACAGCTGGCCTCGTCCTTCATCACACTGATGCTGTGGTTGCACAATACCTCCCCCTGCTGTTGAGGAGAATTGGAGGATGTGAAAAGATAAGTCTGATATATATAGGGGTAATTGTAGCACATTCCCAGGTAAGACTAATGCATTGCTAGTAGTCGGGGTTGACCTTTGTGAAAGTGCTGCAGCAGTGACATTGTCTGTCACCGAGTCCACTATTGGACTTCAAGGAGCTGTTGGTGGAGATGATGGAGTGGGAGGTGTCAGAGGAGGCAACGGAGGAGGTGTCGGAAGAGTTTTCTGTGAAGGTAAGGGAGAAGGAGCGGTGGAAGGGCAGGAGGTAGCCCTCGTTCTCCACTTTCCTCTTCAGGGTGGAGTTCCAGTGGTTTTTAATAGAGTTGTCTGTCCTTGAAACCAAACAGTTAGTAGTTAATGTCCACTCCCTCCTCCTCTATGTCCTGTTCACTTACTCTTAAAGACCTAGTTAGTACTCTATTCTGTCCCCTAATTTGAGCCTACCTGCCAGGCAGTAGTTTGGAGATATGTGCCCAGCGGTTCCCCATGATTTTGTGAGCCTGGAAAATCATGCGATCCTCTTCCAGGGTCCACAAGCTCTTCTTGACGGCCGGGTTAAGGTGGTTATGCCAGCGCTCTCTGCACTGCTTCCCAATGCGGCTGTGAAGGTGCTTGGCGATGACTGACCAGCGTTTAGGACCATACTTGTGCACCAGCTGGATAACCTGGATAAAGAGAATAGAGGTCAGTAGGTGGCTTAGCACCCTAACATCCTCTGGCAACTTTGGAGGAAAAAAAAACCCAAACCATTTATCGATTTGGACGTCTTACTTTGTTGATGATGTTGATCCATAACTGTTCTTTATTAACTGAATGATCATAGCAACTAGTAGTCAATAACATCACAATGTTCACTTGTTTCTCTAGTTTCTCTGCTGGACAACACAAGGGACAACAGGCCCGTTATCTCTCTTTACCCTCTCGTCTTCTTCCTTAGTCCAGGGGCCTTTCACCAGTTCTGGACTGAGGAAGTTCTGCCACCGCCGCTGGCACTGAAGGTCTGACCTTTGACACTGAGAGGAATCAGGAAGCAACTGAGTAAGCGTGTGAGCCAGACCCAGTAAGTAGGCGGGAGACATTCAAAATGGTTAACTCAATAACCATTTTCTGTCCACATTAACTGACTGGTCTAGTGTGTGCAAGACCTAGCGTAGATCGGTTGTCTGGGTGGCATGAGTGGGAGGGGTTTTGGGATTGTCCATAGTAATATTCTTGTTAACAAAGAGAGAGGTACCTGTAGATGCTGGCCAGCATTTTTGAAGTTGTAAAATATATCAGTAATAGGATGTGATTTTATTGATAAAAGATATTGAAATTACTATCAATAAGCATTTAGGCTAAAAGCTATTGAAATGTCACCCATTGTGACTTTAATATCTAATCTATAACCTAGAGCTCGTACTCTATAGAGAATATAGAATAAAAGTCCTGTATAATGTGGACCACAATGCGATCATCCTTTCAAATACTTACCTTGAAATGATAAGATATCAAAGACCAGTTGTTGGAGCCATGCTCCTCCACCAGCATCTGCAGCTTTTCATCCTCAAGTCACAAAAGAGAAACAAAAGTAAAGTTAGGCTACTGTTTCCACAGTTTGGGTTTGGAAACGCAACTGAAGCACACCTGATATGCTTATTGGGTCCTGTGAGATCACTGGCTTCTAAGATAAATAATATGATGATGTAATCGTTATTAAAGGTCTGTGAAAGGTCTCCTGTATGTACAGAATCAAACTGCCTAATGATTACGAATAAGGATCAATCGATTACAAATCACTTATTGTCTATTGTAGCGTGATGCATAGTCCACTGGGACATTGATTGGGTTAACACAGCAAAAATACACACAAAACACAAAACTCTTACAGCTGTTCACATTACCTCGTCTTTAGACCATTTGGTCCTCGGTAAAATCTTGCTGGAGTTGCTCACCTCCGATCCATTAACAGATCTCAAACTAGCAGAACGCTCCCTCACGCTTAGAAACAAAAAGGTTGACCGTTATCTAGTGGTTAATTACCTAACACACTTATCCCATTATGTCGACATGCGATTGATCGCTACTGGTAGCGTCTTTCTACAACGGGCTAGATACAACGTTACCTACCAAGACCTGCGCGGTTTGCTCATCTTCTGCCGAAAGTCTGTTAACTAGCTGTAAACTAGCAGGCGTTACTTACTAAGGGAAGTGGGAGAAAAAAAAATAATAATAATCATATACCTACATATACCGTATGTTTATATATACCTGCTACAAGAAAACATTGAACTAACTTTACCGTATTAGCGTAACTTCGGTTTTACTTGTTAATTGCGTTGTTAGCTCCATTAACACGGACCGACAAGTTGTATTGTTGACTAATAAATACATTTAAAAAGTTGTACTTCGCTATGAATATCGGTTATTTACTTAAAAAAACGGTGTCGAAAAAACGAAATAACCCAGATTCTACCGTTAACGGCTGTTAAGTCGTTAAAATACTTAATCAAAAAGTCAAACGGTTGACAGGGAACGCTCGAGCTCACCGGCCCCTCGAGCCCCAACCAGAGCTAAGCTTCCAGTGATTGGCCAGCTGTAGATGGTAACATAAATATTATTAAATTAAACAATAAAAATAAAACATGTTCTTTGCAAAGTATTTTCATTACACAGTTTAAACCTCGCCGTGGAACAATTGTTTGAATAATATAACATGAATAAAAATAAATAAGAATTTGATAATTATCTGGAATGGCAACATTTATTGCAGTTCGAAGATAGATACGTTGGAAGAAAACCGAACTTCGTGTCAGTCCAGAAAAATCCAACTGATACAATTCGTTTTTGTGTTCATTAAACAACGAGTACGATTTTAGGTTCAGGCCTATTCGAAAAGGTACATTTTCTCATTGTAGCCTACATACAACCTTACGTCTTGTAGGCTACTCGTATTACCAGGTAGGCCTATTCAGTATACTGACTAGTTACACATTAGTGACCACAATATACCAAGCAGGTGAAGGAAGGCCTTTTATTGTTCGATTAATAATTTATCAGACATGCAAACAGCAATGATAAAGCAATGGGATATTGGATATTTTAGTAGCAAACAAAATGGAGGAGCTGGAGTGTTTCTGTACATGTCGAAATATACTACAATATGGACTCCTATGAGACAGCTAGATACTTAATTACAATTGTTTGTCAGCACAGTAGCCCAATGGGAACAATAGTTAGTGTTGGAACAGTGGTATAGATTCCTCTTGTCTCCTGACATATTTGTTTAACCCATTGGCTCTGAACTGAGGGTCATTAAAATAGATTTGGTGGATTAGTGGGTCTTCCAAAACAACATCAGGCTTATAAAAGGGAGTAAATGCCCGCCGTCTGTGACAGGTCGGAACAACCTCTTCTCGACAGGAGCAGGTGAGACCCGCCACTGACACGCAGCTAAAGGTATCCCCTAGCAAATTCATTTTTAAGGCCATACAATGTATGGTGGTGTTTATTTAGACAATACTGGGTCCTATAAGTGCACGGTGAAGGTCAGAACAACTATTTGGCAGCAAAAAAACTAGAAAATTAAAAACCTGGCTGGACTTCCAACTCATGAGTGAAGATTTGATTGAACCTTCCTTCATTCCTTTGTGTTTTCAGCCAACCGAACACTAGACAAATATAGATCTACTGCATCCACCATCAATGACCAGTCTACACAGACACCGTTGGGACTGTAAGATGCAGTCGAAAAATATTATTTGTTATAATATAGTTTTTTATTATTTTAAGAAGGTAGAGAGAGCTTATATGTTGAACTATATCACAGATATTCAGGCCGAGGTCATTTGATCTCTCATGTAGAGCAGTCAATGCAGAGTTATTCTTCCTTCTTTGTGAGGGAAGGAGTGGCGGGTGTTGGTGTTATAGATTTTGAAAGCGTAGTGGAGCGTTTGCATAGGAGGAGTTTTTTTGCTGAGAAAAACAATGAAATGCCCAATCAAGGTTTTCCAATTGTAACTTGTCATTTTCACTCTTTGGCCATATCTCATTGTAGGTTGTAGACGAAATTTTACACAACACAAAACTTAAACCAAAGGGCCATTTTATGACACAAAAAATATTGATAACCATAATTATAATAATAATAACTTGGAGAAACTCAAACATCCGTGGTTTTTAACTACACGGTTGAACAGCATTAGCATGTATTGCATTTTTAGCAATATTTATAATTACATTTGCCAAACCAATCGAATGCCAGAGGGAAATATTGGTACTATTGTTACACTGTGATGGTAATCGGGACGAGGATTGTAGGGCAACCTTCTGATAGAAAGGAAACGAGAGGAAAGGCGATAAGAGCCCTGACCCCTGGTGCTTGATGGTGCTCTGAATGCGAGGAGGCTAGTGGGCCCTCAAGGACACCCATGGGGCAGATCCAGTCTGTACTGACGCCAGCTCTAACTCAACCTTATACTTAAAGACTAAAAAAAGATTCCTCAATCTACAGGAATGCAGTCCCCACTCTGGCCGATCCGGAGCGCGTTGGGCCGGCCGGCCTGGGGGTCAGTGCGTGTTTCTGTTCAGCGATAAGATGTGACAGTCTACGGGGAGTTTCGGAACAGGCAACCGGCTCTAGTCATGCAGTAAAGACGAGAGGAAGAACACAACGTGGACCCGGGGGCTGGTGGGCGAGACCCAGGGCGCCGGCCAGCCAGGCACGGGGGCTTCCCCAGATCAGGAGTGATCCATGGGCTCTGCGTCTTGGTTCTCCTGGGTGTCCACCGACTTCCCTCCGTCTGGTTGGTTGGGCGGCGTGCCGCTCTGGGGCCCCCCGCCCGACACGTCCATAGTCGACGGCTCGGGGTCGCTCCCTGCCCCACCCACCCGGGCCCCACCTGTCCGCTCGCCTGGCCCCGCGGCGGCCGTGGCAGCCAGGCTCTGCTGCTCCTTAAGGTGGCGCTCCATGGAGGCCTGGATGGAGGACACCATCTCCTGCAGCTTCCTCCGCTGCTGCTCCATGGCACCGGGCTCTAGTGGCCCGCCCTCCCGCATGGTGACAAAGCCTGGCGCCATGCGCACCAGCTCCTTGCCCGCGTCCTCACTAATGTCCGACAACGCGGGGGGGTCTCGGGACACGCTAGCGCTCAGGTCCACGCCGCTGCTGTGCTGCCGCGTGATTGGCCGCTGTGGTGGGGAGGAGTCCTCCATGCTGCCCAGGGAGTGGCCCTTCCCCTGGAAGGCAGCGACGGTCTGCTCCTTCCTGCGGACCACGCCGCCGCTGCCCAGCCGGAGCAGGCCATGGGAGGGGCTGCCCTCACGGCTGCCCCCCCGGGGGGACCCCTCGGAACGCAGCTGCAGCAGGGCCTCCTTCGCCAGATCCTCCACGTCCGGGCCCACAGCAAAGTGGCCCGCCGCGTCCACGCACAGCTCCAGCCGGTCCTCGGCCGCGTTGTACACAAACGTCTTCCCTGCCAGGTGAGGTAGAGTGCAGTGCTTCCCGTCCATCAGGCCTGACAACACAGGAGAAACCAGTTCATCAACTACTGGGTTGGATCATTCGATGATTACAAAATGCATATACAGTATATTATTCTATATAATATAGACCAGTATACTCTTTAGTAGCAGATGCTGATGACTTAGCATATTTTACATTAAGGAGCAGGTAGGGCTTAGGCATCTTGACCCAAAGAAGCCTACATAAATAAATTAAGGATACTATAATGGAATTATGCGCAATTCCATTTTACAGCAGTTTAAAATATAATTTTTGGACATAATAACTAATAAACTTTTGTTAATAAACTGACACAAAGGCCCAGTATTAGTCAACTGTATTTCAGCAGGATTAACAGGACACATCTTACCCATATCCTTCCGGACGATGTTATAGAAAACTCCACCATGCTGGAAGAGGTGAGGGAGCTTCCTGGCATACGACCACACGTCTTCACCTTGAACCAAACAACATAAAACGGTTGGATCCCATCTTGCTTGATCACAAACAACCTCCTAAGGTTTCCCTAATGTACAGATTATAATCTTCCATCCTTCTTTATTTTTTTTTTCCTTTTTAGATACCATCCTTCGTTCAATAATTGTCATTACAAATAAAGGAAGGAAGCTTGCTTAACCAGATCATAACATTTGTTAAATAACTCAACTCAAAGTTTGTACTAGAATGGGATTAACATATTTCCATACAGGCCTCTGGTTAGAATTGGTTAGTCATCATGTAAATGTTGACTAAGCCTCAACGGCTGTCGTTGGTAAAAACAAGCTAGCACCCGCAAAATTAGACATACAACAGA
>JAOPUA010000161.1:12215530-12227186 GCA_027122455.1 Trisopterus luscus | reverse complement strand
CTCCTCTCTGGTGAATCCATAAAGGATATGCTGCAGCCCATCCATTCCGTTATTCCGCCTATAGAAAGTGTAGAGGATTTAAAGGAATCTGCGTCCGCTTTGTGTTTGTTGTGTTTAACAACAAAAGTCATTTTTTCATGGAATTAGAACCCGTATGCAATTCGCCATGATATCTGAGCTATTTAATTCTACTAACGTCATTAATGGAAAAAAGAGAATGCATTCATTAATGTGAAACAGGTTAACAGTGACGTCACGTTTCGATCACATTAACGGTGATGTCGCCTTTACGCTACAACAGCGTGGCCTACTGGTAGTGGTTGGTATTGTATTCCGGACCCTTTTTATCTTAGGGGTAGGTTATAAGTGGGTCGTACATGGATTGCCTATTTATGTGTTGGGTATGTAACATACAGTTTAGTCATGGGTGGCTATCAACAGAGAGAGGTTTGAAGAATTAAAATGCCTTCGGGGCGTTATCAACTTACTGGCTCCAGAGGGAGTCCCGGGAAGGGAAGCTGGAGAGTCGGGAAGAAGACGCTCTCATCTCGGCATATTGGCTCACCTTCAGTCCCTGAAATGTCCAGCAGGGGAGAAATCTTCACACACCACATAATTGAGTAACAAATTATTATCAAAAGAGGAGTTTATTGGGACAATAGGAGTCGACTCAATGATAACCTATACCTATACCACGGTTATTACATCCGTTAGGTCCAGATGACAAAGGTCTAGAGGACTCTCCGAGTCCAGAACCAAAGGAATAAAACAGCAGCGATTAACCACAGGGAAAGTTGTGTGGGAAAAGGCAAGCCACGCCCAACTCACCAAATAAAGCGCTTGGCTGCAACCGGACCGCTACTTTTTAGACGTTAAACCTAAACTGATCCGAAGTCGTTTTAGACGAGGTATCCTTGACTTTTATATCCAACATTCCTGCATCTTCAGAGTCTTAAAGACCTACATTGCGGCAGCCACTGCCACGCTTGTTGGCAGTGTGGGCCTAGCTATCATACACAGCTGTATAGGTACTATCTGACCGCGAGAATGGGGGAGGCTGTTAGAGGAGGCTGCTAGATCTGAGCAGCACAGAATAGTCTGAGGGTGGACAGGAAACCATGGCCATGGTGTTTGCGGTGGGGTCGTGTGGGAGGGAATCTCTGTAACAGTGTGCACTTTAACAGGAGGCTCACCGGTTCTGATTATGTCCTCGAACCTCTTGGTCCTCTAACGTGGGATCAGACAGTGGTTTATGTTGTAATCAATAGGCCTATAATCCCATAAAAGTTCAGGAAATTTTTTATGAGCTTTTCACTAATTATTTGGGAGTGCAGATTTAGTTGATGGAATGGACCTTGATTAGATCATATATGATACACGACTACAACTTATACTAGTACCATATTATTGAAGGCTATTGACTAGTATTTTTCATATTTTCCTCATATCTCATATTTTTTATATATGTGCATCCATATGCACATATTAAAACGATGAATACGATATTATTTGGAAAACAATTTCAATGATAAACTCATGATCAGATTTAAAATGTATGCCCTGCTATGAGGTCCAGTTTGGACGGCCTGTAGGCTATGTGGAGCATGAATCCACGATGTAGAAACGATGCTCCCTTTAATACTGAAAAAAAAACAAAAAACGCCATGTGTCCGTGACAGGTCCATACGAGAGAGGCTGGACTGTTTCGAAGTCAGTCCCACGGGCTTGGCCCTGACAGTTAGAGCAGCGATTAGTGGCGTTGGAGTAAAACAAAAAGAGAGAAAACTACTTTTCCCAGCAGCGCATTAAACCGGCGAGACGTCCGGTCCGACTAGCAACCCGGAAGTGTGTACTGCGAAGTGGAAGCCAGAAATATTTTGCCAGCTGGCTAACGTCAACTACAATGTGGTTTCCAACACTAACAGTAAGATTGATTGATCATTTATTTGTTTCGAAAAAACATTACGAATCGGATGACTTCGCATCACGACACCGACGAGTGAAGTAGATGAGGGATTGTTTCTGCGATGGTGAAGCAACACCAGCAGTCGTACTGGAGTCGAACTTGCTAACCAGGTTGTTGAAACTGGTCCAAACTACGCGATATACAAACCTTTCCGTCCCGTCAACACGTGTTTTTATTGTCACTTTTTAGTGGGCAGATTTATTTTGTACATTGACATAGAAGTGACGATTGCCTTCACGTTTGTAATCTGAATCTATAAAGCGACAATATGGTTTTATGTTAAGTGTCGCGTCAGCTGAAAGCTTTACTTAAATAACAAGAGGAGCGTTGACGTTACAGGTTAGAGTAATGGACACTATCCTTCTGGTAGGTGAAACCAAACACAGCAACCATTCGGCTTATAAACTACCGAACGAGACCTTCTATAATGAAGAGTAACCTCCGCTTATTTCTCGTTAAAATGATACATCTCGTGTCTGTTATTATGAGTCATCAGTTACAGGTGCATCGCCGACTACTCCTGAAGACCATTATATTTGTCGGGCAACACACCCCTCGTGTGTGTGTTTTAACGTCTGCTTTATATAACACGATCTTCTAGTTATAACACGATTGCAGATTTATTCTGAAGTATACCGGGTTGAAAATCTGACTACGTACCAGCTTACCTGCTGGACTGTCGATTGACGACCCCTGACGCCGCCCAAACTGATTACCGTTGTCTTCATCTTGTTCTTCCCGTCTGTGCACGTTGACAGATCGCGGCATCTTGGTTCTGGTAGTGATGCAATTGTTTGACAAATGGTGATGTAATAACGGTGATGTCATTATTGTGACGGTGATGTTGGTAGTAATGACGTTGTGATGATGATTTTTCGTGTAGTTTTGACTTTGTGATGCTTGTGGTGATATGGTGGTGATGTTGATGGTGGAATGTTGTTGTTGCAGTGAATGCTGGTGGGGATATGGTGGTGGTGCTATGTATGTTTGTGTGGATGATGCTGGTAGTGATATGTGTTGGTGGGGACATGATGGTGTTGGTGGTGTTGCTATAATGGTCTAGGTTGTGACATGGTGCTGATGGTGATATGAAGGTGTTGGTGGTGTTATGATGGTGATATGATGGGTTTGGTGGTCTTATGATGCTGGTGTTATGATGTGTTATGATGGTGTTATGATGGTTTTGGTGGTGACATGACGGTGTTGGGGGTGTTATGATGGTGATACTATGGTGTTTGGGCTGTTATGAAGGTGATATCATGGGTTTAATGGTGATATCATGGTGTTTGTGGTGACATGATGGTGTTGGTGGTGTTATGAAGGTGTTGGTGCCACCAACACCATCATATCACCACCAAACCCATCATAACGCCACCAAACTTGGTGGTGATATGATGGGTTTGGTAGTGATATGATGGATTTGGTGGTGACATGATGGTGTTGGTGGTATTATGATGGTGACATGGTGGTGTTCTATCCTGCAGCTGCTGAGCCCTGCGTTGCCTTAGTGCCAGAGCCCGCGTCCCCGGGTGCCCGCCGTCATGGCGCTCATCGAGGGGGTGGGAGATGAGGTCACCCTGCTGTTTGGGCTTCTGCTGGTCCTGATGGTGCTGGTCCTGGCCTGGGCCTCCACCCACACCGCTGAAACCGCAGAGAGCATCTTCAGCCCCCCCACCGCTGCCAGCGCCAGCTCCTCTCTGGAACAGCACGCCACCCTCGCCACCACCACCACCACCGTCTCCACCGACGCCGGCTCACAGACTCTGGCCCCACCTCCCGGAGAGGAGGGCAAGACGGACGGCGTGGAGGGGGAGAGGAGTGAGGGAGGGGGAAATGGTGGAGAAGGAGGAGGAGCAGATGCCGCCGGAGAGGGGGAGGAGGCGGGGGAGGACGGAGGAGAGAGGAGTGTGTTGGGAGACGGGCTCAGGCGTAGAGAGGGGGCGGCCACACCTGAGGCAGGCGGGGAGGGCCAAGGGCAGAGGAACATGGTGGTCCGCCTGAAGTTCCTCAACGACACGGAGAGGCTGGCCCAGGTGGAGCCCCAGGACACTATTGGATACATCAAACGGTACCGCAATGCTCTACATACTGCACCCTGCACTAGCACTACTAAACTCTAATGCAATACTATTCCCTGCCGTATTCACCCTACTATAATCTCTAATGCAATACTAGACCCTGCAGTACTTCACCACTATTCTCTCCAATACAATACTGTAACCTGCAGTACACACTTCTATAGTAGTATAGTATATAGTACACTAGTATAGTAACTAGTACAATACTATACTGCTATACAATACTATACTACCTAATACAATATAGAATATTATATAAAACATAATAATACATGTTTTAGTAAAAGTATATAAAACAATACTGTACCCTGCAATACTCACACTATGACTACAATACATTATTATACTATCTAACATAATACTATAATCTGTAGTACTCACACTACTGTACTATCTAATACAATACTATACCCTGCAGTACTCACAATACTAAGCCATTTGATGCAATACTATACCCTGCAGTACTCTCATTTAAAATAATCTAGGCTGTGATCCTCTCACTTCAAATAGTCTACCCTCCAATCTTCTCCCCTCATTTAAAGTCTCCCCTTCTATCCTCTCTCTGGCCAGACTCTGTTGTCCTCCCAATGTCTTGTCCTCCAGGCCCTCTCTTCTTTACTTCCCCTTTAACTTCCCTAGTATCCCAGCAACAAGGAAATGCCCTGGCAGACATGATCAGCAAAGATTGTTGCAAACTAGATAACTCCAGTTTGTGATTAAGGTCTTTAGAGATACAATACAATAGATGCATAACAATTGGTCATTAAGAAGAAGCAGTTATCTAGAGCGACGCCAATTAACTTACAATTGATTTTGGAATAAATCCTTTTCAGAGAAGTGTCACGTTAGGACAAACACCGGTGTCACTCACAGGTAGCAGACTAAACTAGTGAAGATTGCACACATTGACCATGGACCACATAGGCATGTCTTCACCAAGTAAAGACATCTATATATATTATACATAGATGTCTTCACTTGGCGAGTCAACTACCTGTGCCCTTTTACATACAAGTACCAGCAGACCCATAATTAGTGTGTTAGGAACATCACCTGTGTTTGTCCTAACGTGACCCCTCTGTGGAAAAAGGGTCTCTTGACCCAGGATCGACCTGACTGCTATTTCCCCCCCTCCCCCACCAGGACGTACTTCGCGGGCCAGGAGCACCAGGTGAGGCTCATCTACCAGGGTCAGCTGCTGCAGAATGACGCCCAGACGCTGGCCTCCCTCAACCTGGCCCACAACTGCGTGCTCCACTGCCACATCTCCCAGCATGCAGCGCGCAGCACGCCGGTGGGAGCCCCTCCCACCCACCAGGTTCAGGTGGCGCTCAACGTGGGCAGCCTGATGGTGCCCCTGTTCTTGCTCATGCTGTCGGTGCTGTGGTACTGCCAGATCCAGTACCGGCACTTCTTCACCGCGCCTGCCACCGCCTCCTTGGTGGGCGTCACCATTTTCTTCAGCCTGGTGGCTTTCAGTGTCTACCGCCGCTGAAGGCCACACCCCCTCCCTCCCTTAAAGCCACGCCCATCCCCATGAAGTCACACGCCTTCTCCTTCCCTCAAGCCACGCCCCCTCCCTCAAGCCACACCCATATAACAGACTGCTCCACATTAAGCTACACCCCTGGCTCCTTCAAGCCACGCCCCCTCCCTGCTCTCAACCAACGCCTCCCGCATTTCTCTCGAGCTAGCTAGCCAGGCTGCTTTCTACTTAGCTATAACTGCATTTTTGCCTGTTTGCCGTAATGCAGAAGAACGCACGCAGAAGCGGCAGCGCTAATGACCCAAACCCACTTCCTGTATCCTGACCTTAGCCCCGCCTCCTCAGCCCCACACCTCTAACCTCGTTGAGCTCCAGAGAGAAAGACTGCTCCGGCTCGCTGTTTAGAGTCTGGCCCCCCCCCCTTCCCCCCCACTTGCTACGCTGGACCTGTTCCGAGCGGAGACGTTGCCGTGACGACCGAGCTGGAGAGTTTAGCGTTTTTGTTTGGTTTATTTAGATGATTACAGATGACTCACGGTGCCTGGGGTCGCTGCCTGTGTTGCCCAGCCCAGAGGGGGCTGACATGTAACACAGGAGCATTTCTGTTTGTCTTTCTGTCCGTTAGTCTGCTCACTAATTGACGGACACCCACGCACACCCCTCTCCACAACTCTGTCTGTCTCTCTCTCTCTCTCTCTCTCATTGATACTCGGATAATCTACAGAGGGAGTATTTGTCTGCCATTATGGAAGTGTAAAATCTTTAGTGTAAAATAACACTTTTGAAGAAAAATTAGTTATATTAAATATTTCTTTTATTTATACTTGTTGTCTTGCTTTTTTTCCTCATTTAACCGCCAAACATTGGATATATTTCAAATACAAACAAATAATTGAGGAGTGTTTGATAGTGGTGGACTGGGGCCGGTTGTGCCTACTCTCCAAGAATCTATCCAAGGATAAGACGTCATCCTATAGTGACATCACACATGGGAGGGTCCAACCACGGATTGATGGGTAATTGATACGTTTTGTGGGGGATCGCGAACGTCTTTCCGTGCCGGTGCAGCCAATCTAAAATAAACCACAAAATAATCGACCACCTAAAACATTAATAATATGGAGGAAAAAAAACCTTGATATTTTTCGCTTCGAAATTCAATTGTTTTTTAGTAGAAATATAATACTTGCTAGTAAAGCTCGAGGTATTGAAACTAAACTGCTCGAAATAACCTGCCCGTAGTGAGATGGAAGTAGGTCCTACTGTGGTATTTGTGGTCGCCACAGGGTGGCAGTGCAGTCGAGGCAGTAGTTGACGGGTTATTATCTTGCATCCATAAATGGCAGTTTGCGTCATAAGTTTTGATTAAAAAAAATGTTGTGTACAAAATTGACTGGTAAATGCAGAGTGTGTGGGTGTCTGTCTGTGTGTTGTTGTTTTTTTAGCACATTTGATGTGTTAAAATGTGGGTGTGAGAAGTGTGAGACTTAACTGTGAAAGTAAAACTTATCTTCACAACACTGGTGTGACTGCAGGTGTTATGGACCAGAGAGAAAAAAAAACACCTCTCACTCTTAGCTCCTGGTTTCCGCGAATTAAAATGGAAACTAAACACATTATGTACCGTTCTGGAGGGGTGGGTTTGATTGCCGCTCTCATACAGTATGAGAGCGGCAAGGTTTGATTGCCACTCTCATACATACACACACAAAAGGGACTGACCTCAATCAGTCAAACCATCATGTCACCATGGGTGTGTGCGTGTGCCTGTGTGTGTAAACAGTCTGATTGCTGTAACAGGAAGTGGGTGACTGTGGTTTTGACTCCTCCAGGTCTTAGCACACCACGCCACGCCACAGCTCAGCAGACACGCCACCAGCCACAACAAAGGGATCAAAACACCTTCCAGTTAACCCTGTGTTGTCTTAGGTAGCCCTTGACCCTAGACCACAGTCTGGACCGTAGAGTTGTGAAAGTAGAATTCCACCCTAGACCACAGTCTGGACCGTAGAGTAGTGAAAGTAGAGTTCCACCCTAGACCACAGTCTGGACCGTAGAGCTGTGGAGGTAGACCTCCACCCTAGACCACAGTCTGGACCGTAGAGCTGTGGAGGTAGACCTCCACCCTAGACCACAGTCTGGGCTGTAGACCTCAGCCCTAGACCTCAGTCTGGACCATAATCCTCCCCCCTAGACCCCAGTCTGGACCATAGTCTGACCCCCTAGACCCCAGTCTGGACCGTAGAGCTGTGAAGGTATTCCTCCCCCCTAGACCCCAGTCTGGACCATAGTCCTTCCCCCTAGACCCCAGTCTGGACCATAGTCCTCCCCCCTAGAACACAGTCTGGACCGCAGAGCTCCAGCCCTGCCTTAAGGTCAATTATACCTTGGGATAAGGATGAATTTAGTTTGTTTTTAAACACTGCAGTATCGTTGAAGGATATGGAATCTTGTCACCTTTTAAAAAAATCTTTTAATTTCAGATCATCAAACAATTTTTGAACAACAAAGCTTTGGTTTTGTTTGGCTGGGTGGTGTACAAGCGGCAAGATTCACATATTATGGGATACGTCTTGACACATCCTACATTCATATATACATTTACATATTGAAATTTAGCAGACACTTTTATATAATACAGTATGTAGACCCTTTTATGTTTTCATGACATATGCATTATTTACACAATGAATGATGCCTGAAACATTTCGAGAACCAAAATGAGGTCACAACAAAACTGAGCACGACCAGAGGTTCCTCTATTCGTTGGTCCCCAGTTGACCATGTCCAAAGTCACACAAACAACAGTGTCACTGTTAACCTTTACCAGAGAAGCCAGCCCTGTCGCTGAATAGAGTCTGTTGGCCTGGAGGTCAAGAGAGCAGGGGGCTGTGAAGGAGGGGATTACAGCGACAGAGTGTGGGTGTTGTCAGGGTCCGATAGCATGGAGGCCCGCGACAGAGGGGCTTTATTGAGGTCACTGAGTGGACGCGTGGCCGGCCAACATCGGTATGCCTGGAGGACCCTCACCATGTCCTTCTGGAATCGCACCCCCACGAAGGCGTAGAGGAAGGGATTGATGCACGCATGCACGTAGGCCAGGCTCTTCAGCACCTGCCCCGCGATGTCAAGGTGCTTGACCTGGTCGCAGTTGGCCATGGTCACATTGTTGGCCAGTGTGGCCTCCAGCATCAGGCTGCAGTTGTATGGCAGCTTGGAGAAGATAAACACCGTCACCACCACCAGGATGACGCGCATGGCCTTATGCTTGCCAAAGTTGCGGGCCTTCAGCAGAGTGTAGACGATCGTGGAGTAACAGAACACCATGATGAGCAAGGGCAGGCAGAAACCCATGGTGATCTGGAGAGCCAGCACCAGGACCTTGATTCTGTTCCCATCGCCTCCAGGGAACACCATCCTGCAGTACTCTGTGTCCTCAACTTTCTTGATGTTTGAGAAGATAAACTCTGGGAGGGCCAGGAGCAGAGCCAGCAGCCACACGGCACCGCAAACCAGCTTGCTGTAGCAGAGCCTCTGGCTCTTGGAGTTCTGGGCACTGGTCGTCTTTACGATCACCACATAGCGGTCTGCGCTGATGCAGGTGAGCAGCATCGTGCTGCTGAACAGGTTGATCTTGTACAGGGCCAAGTTGATCCTGCAGAGGCCCAGACCGAAGGTCCAACCCTGGGCCGCCTCCGTGGCCCAGAGGGGCAGCGTGACCAGGAACAGCAGGTCAGCCACAGCCAGGTTCAGCAGGTACACGTCTGACATAGTCTTGAGACGCTGGCGGAGGTGCAGGAAGGTCCACACCACCATCAGGTTGCCCAGTCCTCCCACCACAGCGATGGTCCAGTAGAGGGGGGGTTCGTACAGGGCTCTAAATTCTCTGGCGCCGGAGCGGTCACAGTACATCTGAGTTTCATTGTAATCATAGTCAGTAACCCACTCATAGTCCAGAGTGGAGGAATCCTGAGGAAAGAGAAATAAAACAGACTGTTTAAAATCATCCAGCCAAAGAGATAATAAGATGGCAAAGAGTGGAGTACTGGGACAGGTTAGTGTATTGGCTAGTAACTCCTTGAAGAAAAAAAAGTAAGTAAGAAAGTACTGGGTTAAATTTCCAAGGCTTGCAATCTATTAGTAGTCATCTAGAGCCTAACCCCTCCATGTGAGTTTAAAAAGTGACCCCTCTTTGCAAGCATTTATTCAATACTAAGGGGTATCAATAAGAAGTCATATAGTTTCCTACCTGGGTCGCCCAATCAGTGCTCATTTCAACAGTTGATGTCATCTTTGAAGAAAGACGTGAACAAGCTCGGAGTGAGGGGTAATATCCAAAGATATTTAGATGTTTCTGCTTTACAAAACAAATGCAAAATATATAACAAAATAAATAAATAAAATAAAATACAAACAGTCACAAAGTGCATCCTCTTTACAGTGTCCTTCATTAGGCATTAGGCATTAAATGAGAGTGTGAGTGAATAAGCACAATAAAGACACAATGACAGTAAAGTTGGACTAAAACATTTGTATTGCACCAATAATATATATTGTTCTTTATAGCCTATATATTTTTTATATATATATATATATATATACATATATAAATGTGTATATATAAAGTGTACACTTACGTTTTAGCTGAGCTGGCATGTGTGATACTCCTGTAGATAACTTAGAGAAGTCTGAGAGCAGACGGGCGGAGTGAGTTGATAAAATCTGGTGACGTCATGGGTGGAAGTCAAAGTAGAAATAACTGCCGCCCCCAAACTTCACAGACCTTCACAGACATTTCACGACTGTGATTTAGGCCCCTAGGGGCCTAAATCAGCATGGAGGGGGCTGGGCATCTTGCTGAAGGACGCCTGTTAGGTAGGGGGGTGATTTGGGTTTGAACCCAGACCTTTTCTAGACCATTTTCCTTTATCTTCTTATGCTATTCTCCTATTAATTTTTTTCATATTCTCTTCATCATCTTAAAAACATATAATTTATCTTCGACATGTTCTATATTTCTCATGCTGATGTTATCTTCAATGATCTATGATCGTTATTAACTTGTGTTATTTGATCCATCTTCAACATATTCTGCATCTGCAACATATTCTATTGTCTTATCTTCAACATATTATTTTATGTATCTTCAACACATTATATTATGTATCTTCAGCATATTATTTTATGTATCTTCAAGACATTATATTATACCTATCTTCAGCATATTATCTTATCTATCTTGAACATGTTCTATTATCTATCTCCAGCATATTATATTATGTATCTCCAGCATATTATTATATTATGTATCTTCAATATTGACAGTGTCTAACGGATGGACACCGACCAGGTGCTCGACAGGTGCTCTGGGTGAAACTATGTTTTCCATTTGGAGGAGGCAGCGTGACCTGGGGTGGATATAAGCTTGTAAACGTTGATAACTTCTCTTTATTCAGAGATGTAGAAAACATTGCCTCTCTATTATTTTATGCTTTTGCTTTGTTTCCCTATTTTAATAACTTTGTGTCTGTGTAGGTATATATAATCTAGACGTCACCTTGCCTTGGGCGGGTGCTATGGTGATAAGGGTGACGGTTGACTAGCGTGTTTCTATTTCGCACCATCACACCGACACCAGAAAAAGGGAAGACTTTGGTCTGCGAGCAGGTCAATGTGGTGTTCCTCAGGCGGTGTGTGGCCCTGGGAACATGGCTTGCGCGTCTGTTCGCAAACAATGTCACTTTTCAACTATTTCCTGTGTCAGGGACCACACGTTCAGCACGAGTGCATTCGGCCCACGCGCAGTAAAACCATGCAAAGTGTGTTCCTGGTCAGCTGATTGGCTGGCATCGGGCTGCCCATCATCTGACAGCATCTGTTCGGGCCAGGGTGTCGATTAGCGATTGAAATATTGTCTACATCTTAGTTGTGTCCTAGTACTTTCTGTTTTCTGCTTCTTCTGTTATTTACAACACCCCCTCAATAACGCTATCCTCATGTGGAAGCATTTGGTACGATCATCTTGTAAATATAACATTTAATTTTGTCAAGCGTCTTTGAGTTGTAGAAAAGGGCTCTATAAGTCTAATTTATTATTTTTAATTATTATTATTTATTATTATTATT
>JAOPUA010000161.1:12200952-12215430 GCA_027122455.1 Trisopterus luscus | reverse complement strand
ACACACACACACACACACACACACACACACACACACACACACACACACACACACACACACACACACACACATTGTGTGTGTTTCACAATACAGGATGTAATTAGTTTTAAAGTTTTACTTTTTAAATTTATTAAAATAATACAGACCTTGTGGGCATGGCAAGTGTCCCACTTGGTTGTTTTTTGGCCCTGAATGATGTCTAATAGCCTGCTGACTCCAAAGTATCTTTGTCATATTTAATTAATATGATTTAATCATGCAATAAAAAAGGGCAATTAAAAGACACCACAAGGCAACTCAAATTACAAAACAGTCCCCCGGATGTTGAAATACACCGAAGTAGCCTGATATGTTGCTTAATGGCTTCCCACACATTGAAAGAAGCCCGACTAATTCCTGAAAATAATGTGATAACCAAGGTTTTGCTATAAGCAGGAAACAAAATAACTTTTTCACTTGGCGTAGCTGGAGCTAGAAAATTGAAAATGTTGTACCCCATTATATTGACTTGAACAAAACTTTTGGTGAAGCCGGTTGGTTCCTAACCTTGCATCCCTTCTACCTCAGCACAAGAACCTAACAGATAAATTCACAAGGTGACAGAGAGCAAATCCTCAGTGACGTATCTGCCTTATTGGTATGTATTATGCTGATGCTGTACAGAGGGTGTTGTCTGACTGACACACAGAGGAGGGGACTTATAGCTCAGACCAGTGATGTCCTGTCTGCAGATAACATGTTAGGTATCACACTGAACTGAAAAACGACAATGACTGTGAGAACTTGTTTTTGGATTTGCCTTGAGAGCTTATAATTATAGCAAGAGTGGATGATAAACACATGATGAGAATTAATTTGTACTATTTATTGATTGCTTTGGTCTGTTTGTGTTACACCGAGGACTCCATAACAATGACCAAGTATTTGGTATCACTTTCTTTCACATTCAATAAATAGACTACCGCTCACCCATGCATTTAAAAAAGTTTATCAGACAGAATTGAAAATTGAACCAAACAATATAACATCGACCATGTTACAAGCCATATATTTTATTTTTTACAATCGACACCACACAGGACCACTATGCTGCACACACACACACACACTCACGCACGCACACGCACACATGCACACACACACACACACACACACACACACACACACACACACACACACACATTGCAGTCTTACCTTTTTTGCAATTGTCTCAGCCTGCAGAGGCTGGGTGGCTGCACTGGGTGAAGACTCTTTTTCTCCAGCTCTCACACACTCTCTCTCTCTTTCGCCAGCTCTCACACACCCTCTCTCTCTCTCTCTCTCTCTTTCACACACAATCTCGCTCTCCATCTCACACACTCTCTCTCCCTCTCTCTCTCTCTATGGATGGCAGAACAACGTCTCGCATCAGTGTCTCACAAGGAAACATTCTGATATCCATGTTAGTACCACTCCACCTCCTATTCCTCCTCCTCCTCCTCCCTTCCTCCCTTCCTCCTTTCCTCCCCACCTCTTTCAAGACATCAGCAACAGCTGCGTGAGCCAGGTCGCAATGCAGAGCGAGGATTAGAGAGAGAGGGCGAGCCAAAGAGGACATAACCCTATTACACAAGTATTTATTTAATATACAAATAAAAATATATATATTTATGTAGAATTTGTGTATTTTTTGCAATATTTTTTCTGAATTGTAATGTATTTTTGCGTTATTGAGTCCCATTTTGATATGTTAGTTATTATATTACCAATAATAATTTTCCTGTTGTAAAAAAACAGTTGTTATTGTAATAAAATATATATGTATAATTTGTGAATGGCTTCCAGTTATTTTTGGAATATGTAATTTTATTGAAATTTATTGATTTTGAAGTATTTTCTTTGTGCACTAAGGCCAATCGCCAGAAACATATATCATAATTCTACTGAATTTCCAATAATGAACCATTGTTCCATCTTAGATGGTTACTGAGTGATTATCCTAACAGAACCCTAATGATCAAGATGAAAACTATTTGGCATTCCTTGTTCTTTATGTTTTCAATTGTTAATCTAGTTTAAGGAACGTGCGGAACATGCTTTTTTAAGTAATATACAACATAATGTATGGTTTGATTGTATATTGACATTCATAATCAATTCAAATGATGTTCAAAATACGTTTATGTCCAAATGTAAGGGACAATCTAACAACGGCAGCCTATGGCAGCGTTGACCTTATTTTACATTCAACGTTCAAACATGAATAAATATATTCAACAAATAGGACTATGTTTTTTAAGGGTGAAATAGCTATCTGATACGGAATATAGAAATCACGTGATAGCTCGACCTCTTAAAATTGCTTCTCATATGCGGAGTAGGCCTAATGTACAATGACCAGAATAATAGAGAGAGGTGGTTTATTTTGTTGTATTTTTATCTTCTCAATAAGATATAGGATATAGCACATAGGCCTACATCCAAAAACAATATTTAGTAGGCTATTCTAATGCCTACAAGTGGATGTGTTCTTGAAGATGCATCAACGCTACGGTTTTCTTTCGGTCCGAAAGGAAACCGGATCGTTAATGCATCTTTAAGAACACGTAGGCACAGGCCTCCATAAAACACCAGCATTTCCAGCAGCCAATTTACTCTTGGTGCGTCTGGCGGTCCTCGGTGATTTCCACTCGTCTGTCCACTTTAAGACCATCAGCGCCCCCTACCGACCACCTGTGGGAAACATCATCTGTTTAACCGTCACTCAACGCTGAAAAGTTCCTCGTAGTCAAATCTCGGCAGGCTATGCTCTCCGTGGTTTTAAGTAGCCTGTTTGACGGCTACATCATGTAATATGGAAACGATACCGCAAAATGAGACTCACTATTAGAATGACTTCACTACGACTGAGTAGGCCTACTTCGTTTTTTTTTTATTAATCGCAAAGATTTTTCACGCCGTCCGTCGACCTAAACCAGCGTGTGTCGGTGGAGGTGGGCCCGGCTCGGTGTCGCGGTCCGGCGGGCGGGCGGTCCGGCGGACGGGCGGCCCGGCGGACGGTCCTCTGAACTACATTTCCCAGGCAACCGTCGACAGAGGAACTATTGCGCAACACGAGAAAGTGTTGTTTATATCTCCGTCACAGCAGTAGGCTCGGTCCGGGCGCCCGACTCCAGCTGGACCACCGTACGTATCAACAGACAGGTTAAACGTGTGTATGCGCTCCCCACCTCGGGCTCAGCCTATGTGTGTTGTATGTTCGCTGCGTGTATCTCGTAGTAAAGGAGAGAAAAAGCTATGAGAAAAAGCGATGATTCGGTAGCTTCGTCATCAAGTTCGGCTGTCGCCTGAGTGGCTACTTTTGATGTGCGCAGTTCTCTATCAAATGTATTTAGCTGACGTAACCGGAATCAATCAAATAATAATGAGCAATAATGATGAATAAATAAAGAAATAATAAAAGATAAAATAAATAAATAATTTGATAAATCGTTCCGTTAATGAGAACTTCGCTGAGCAGGCTATGGTCGATGTTACCAATTCTTTGTTCGACGAAAGTGAAAGCAACTTTGTGGAGGTGAATTTCAAGACCGCTTTTAGTCCGTATGAATCATTCAGACATTGTGCCGAAGGAAATTTTATTTGATCCATCATGAGGTGGCTGTCTTGAATGGCAGTGGGCCGTGTCTTTATTGTGAGCTCATTGTGTGTGTGTGTGTGTGTGTGTGTGTGTGTGTGTGTGTGTGAGCATACACACCTCTGTGTCTACATGTGGTGGCAGTGCAGGTACAGAGGGGCTGGTATGAAAGAGGCTCTTGGTTCTTCTGCGTCATGGAGCCTTCCTGACAGAGCCTCAGTGCTGAGGCAGCTCTCCCCAAACACAAAGGCCCCTGCAGCCGCTAGAAGGCCCAGCATGGCCACCCCGCTCACAAACACCCCCTGCAAAACAAAGAGCAGCCGCTTTCCAGAAGGCCTGGGGACCATAAAGGGCCCGGGGCCGCAGCTCTCTGGCTGTTTACAACAAAGGTCGTCGCAGCTTCTTCACCACAACCTCCAGCCTCACCACACCATGCCTCTTCCTCGACGACGATCCTCCTTCCTGGGGCAGCCCTCCTCCCCTGGTGCCCCAACCGGCACCGGCACCGGCACCGGCACCGCCACCGCCGCCGGCAGGATGGGCTTTGCGGCCGGCGGAACCACGGCCCCCCGGGGAGTGTTTGTCGGCAGCGTGCCCTACATGGGCGTTGCCTCCTCCGGCCTGGGGACCCGAGTCTCGCGCCGCGCCCTGGGCATCAGCAGTGTGTTCCTGCAGGGCATGCGGAGCAGCGCCGTGGCCGTTACGCCTCGGACCGGCGAGCGCGCCCACGCCGGGGCCTCGCAGGGCCTCAACGGCTGCCTGATGGAGTACCGGGACAAGGTGCGGGCCCTGGAGCAGCTGAACCAGCAGCTGGAGGAGCAGATTCGTCTGGGGCTGGACCGCAAGGCCTCCAGCGCAGGGTCCTGGGGAGCCCTCAGGAGGGACTGGGAGGACGTCTACAGACAGGTAGGAGAGAGAGAGACGGGTAGGTGAATGAAGAGACAGGGGGCAGAGAGACAGGTAGGAGAGAGACACAGGTATATAGATGAAGAGACAGGGGGCAGAGAGACAGGTAGGAGAGAGACACAGGTATATAGATGAAGAGACAGGGGGCAGAGAGACAGGTAGATAGATGAACAGACCGGGGGCGGAGAGACTCAGGTAGGTAGATGTGCGAACACGGAGCAGCGAGACAGGTAGGAGAGAGAGACAAAACAAGAGAGACATGCTGGAAGACATGTCTCAAGACAGGTTGATGTCTACGAAAAGGTAGGAGAGACAGACAGGTATAAGGAGAAAGGAAGGAAAGAGAAAGCGAGAGAAAGGTAGAAAGGACTTCATGTTTATAAAACATTCCCTTAAAGCTGTCTCTGCAGTGACCTCCGGACTGGAGAGACAGGTGCTGAGCAGGCTCTCTGTCTCCGCAGGTGAGTGAGGCCTTTCTGGACAACGCCAGGCTGATGCTGCAGACGGAGAACGTCCAGGCCAGCGCTGAGGACTTCAAGGACAGGTGAGATGAGCGTCTCATGCCACCGTTCCCCTGTGGACTCGTACCGAACTTGAATCCACTATTCCAGCGCAAACAGTTTTAAGCTATAGGTCCCTCCCAGCACTTCTAACAGACCTCCAGTCTGGTCTTCCTCTGCAACCGACTAGGTGTCTCAATCACATTGGTCAGCTGTTACTGTCAGTGATGTTGTGATTATTATGGTTGTCCTTTTCCAAGCAAGCAAGATGTTGTACAAGAGGAAATTATCTAATGTCTGTCTCTAATCCGATTGTGTAATGTCTGAAAAGTGAAACTTGACTTCAAAGTATATTTGATCACAAGCACAATCGCCTCCATTGGTGTCTTTTTCTTTAGACAAAACTTTATTTTCATTTTCACTAATCTTTGTTATGTTTGTCTATGCACGCATGCATGTGTGTGCATGCACGTATACGCATTTGTGTGTGCGTGCCTGTGTGGACGTGCATTCATGTGTGCACGTGTGTGCGCATGCATGTGTGCCCATGTACACGTGTGTATGCATGTGTGTGTGTGTGCATGCATTTGTGTGCATGCATGTGTGCCTGTGTGTATCTATATGTGCCAATGTGTACGTGCTTGTGCACTTGTGCATGCATGTGTCCAGGTATGACAACGAGCAGCCCTTCAGGAAGGCTGTGGAGGAGGAGATCAGCTCTCTCTACAAGGTGATGGAGGACGCACGTGAGACCCAGGCTGACCTGGAGCAGCAGATGGAGAACATGAGAGCCGAGATCCAGGACCTGGAGCAGAACCACGAGGAGGTGCGTCCATAACCCCCGGGGAAGTGGGACAGTTGACGACATCGACCGAGGGTTGTATGCTGCGAGTTAAGTCATTTGTTTAAGGATCTTTCCTCGGACAACGAGTTGATGTTGCAGTGCTAGAGGATTCTTTCCCAACACGTGTTTGCAGCGCTACTCTCTTATAGTAACCAACAACTAGTAAAGAATTACAACCATTATATCAAATATACATGCATATAAAACGTGTACAGTATAGCCATACAAACAGGATCTTAGAGAAGGGTAGTCTAGTGGTTAGTTTGAATCCCAGCTGGAAGGTTCTTGGTTCGAGCACTGCTGTATGCAGACTACCTGTAGACATTCTACAGGTAGTCTGCATAGACTAGAGGTGGTCAAGGAGGCTCCTTTGTGCCATGCGTCAGTCTGGATGACCCCACACGCTCTCTGATCCAGTCCTCTGATCCCGTGTCTGCAGGACGTCAGGGTTCTGTACCACCAGATGGCCGGCCTCGATGTGGACGAGTCAGAGGCGCCGATCCAGACCAACCTGGACCAGATCCTGGCATACATCAGGTCCCACTGGGAGAAGGTCATCGAGAGGAACCGGGCTGAGACCGACAACTACCTAGAATACAAGGTACAGACTACTTCCTAGAATACAGGGTACAGACTATTACCTGACATACGAGGTACAGACTACTTCATAGAATACAGGATACAGACTATTACGTGGAATACGAGGTATAGACTACTCCCTAGAAAAAAGGATACATTACAGACTACTACCAAGAATACGTACAGACCACAACATAGAATACAGACTAGTAATTTACAAGGTACAGATTACTAGCTAGTATATACGGTACAGACTACTAATATAATATACTAATATATATAGGTCACTATTATTCTATAACAGAAGAGTAATTAGACAACCATAATTTAATATTTGTGTTCAGCAGGAAGACGGTCTGGGCGGTAAGATGAGTCGCGGACAGGAAGAGATGGAGGGCCTGAAGACCCAGTGTTCAGAGTCGGGCTGCAAGATCCAGTCTCTCCAGGCCGAGACCGAGTCCATCAGAGCCCTGGTGAGTACAGCACACCCGGACACACTCCCGAGAATTTACAGTCACTGTACAAACAGTAAACAAGGGCTACCCATGCCATGACCCACCTGTGGAGGTGATGCTGGCCCAGGATACGCCAAATGTTTTCAGTTTACGAAGTGAAAAATAAATAATCAACTTTCAGGCCTATATGAATTATTAACAATGAAATGATGGGTTCTTGGCTCCGCCTGGTGGAGCTGTCCCTGAGGGAGAGACTCAATTAGTTCATCCATTAAGGAATTGAACTGACAAAACACATAGCACGGTGTTTGTCTCTCTAGCCAACAAGTGCAATGTATTTGGTTTGAATTAGATGTATATAATTAAAAATAAAATACAAAACAATGAATCACCATAGGCTATAACCTACATTCAGGCCAAGGCATCGTTCAGCAAGATGCTCTTCATGCTATACCTTACTGCAATATTGCTATATTTGGATAGAAGCGATGGCTTAATAAATACAACGCAATAGTTTGGAGCTCTTACAGTCTGAATCGTTGTTTTCCACAGAAACGAGGACTGGAGAACTCGCTGAGTGACGCCAAGCACTGGCACGACATCGAGCTGCAGAACCTGGGCTCTGTGGTCGGTAAGCTGGAGGCGGAGCTGAGCGAGGTGCGCGGCGACATCGACCAGCAGCGCCGCGACTACGATACGCTGATGAGCAACAAGACCCGCCTGGAGCAGGAGATCGGCGCCTACCACGGCATCCTGGACTGGGAGGAGAGACGCTACCAGCCCTGCCACGCCACGTGAGACACGCAGTTATCTAGAACGCTGGTTAGCTTGACCGACGGTAAGCTGGCCCTACAGAACTTAGCCAGAGTGGCGGTTCTGTAAAAATAAAGTTTGTACATTTTATTTCTTGCATTTGTTTTTCTGTAATATTGTAACGTAGCCTAAAAGCACAGATGGGGCCCAGGTTTTGGTCTGTTTGTAAAAAAAGTGGATTTTATATTTTGAAAAAAATTAAATTAATGTGGGAATGAGGTTAGATTCCCTGTACCCAGGTACAGGGAACCTGTAATGAATAACAAAAACCTACCGACAGGACCTCAGCCACTCCCTGTGAGACCCAAGACGCAACGAAAACAACCCACATCTCCAAGGCCAGCCCAGCACAGTAGAGACACCCCAGACATCAAGACGAGGACCACCACCTGGTATACAAGGTCTGCTGTGAAATCCAGAAACCAGCAGCCCCAGCATCTTGATTAAATAGTGGACCGTTATCCAACAGAATATCCCTGCAGTTCTGGTTGGGGGGCATGTGGACCTCGTGTTAAGTGGCATGTTCCAACATCTAAAATGTACTTGCTATATTTAAAAAAAAAATGTACAGGTTTACCGTTTCATTTTTACCTTATGACCTTTGAACTCTGAAATACATGGTCATTTTTATTTTTTCCTTTGATGGAATAATAACCGAATGCTCTGTTCCTTTCCTTATAATCAGGTTAAGAATGAAAATTGTAAATGCAATGAAAAATAAATAGAAAGTTCAAAATACCAAATTGTACTGTTTTGTAATTGCATTTTGGGTCGTCTGAAATGACTGAGATGAAATTATTATGGGATGTTTTTTTTTTTTTACTACTATTTAGCCGTAACAAAATGCTTCTTTCGAAAGCAGTGAATTATTTTCAGATACATCAATTGATCGCTGATTGCTCAAGCAGGGAACGGGCGTAAACAGTTTAAATATTGTAACTTTTATGCGTGGTTTAAGAGGCACATGACAGGAAGGAGCTCAGCACAGGCCCGCTGTCCTATTGGACATCCACAGTGCAGCAGGCGTTTCTAAAAACACAGCTCAACAGCGGTGCGATCGACCCCTTAGTTCTGTGTTGACATGTGTGGAGATTAAATAAATAGATTCAGAGGCAGGTTTCCAATAAGGACGTGACTGTTTAAAAACAGATTCAAAGCAGTTCACCCTATTCAAGTCTCCTTTCATTTCCCAAAAAAACAGTCTCTTGCTATTCCGGTCAATACAGTCAAATGTAAAATCAATAATTACAGTCAAACATATGCAGAACACCAACTAGTCCCACAAAAGGCCACTAAAGATTTTAACAAGAATCCCACAGTTCTACCCAACTGCTTCCTAACCAGGAAGGTCTCTGAAGGGCTGGCGTCGTGCCCTCAGCGAGGGCACTGACCGGCCAGCGAGTACCTACTCAGATCCCCATGGAGACATTACATGTTTGTGGATCGACAGTTTGTACACGTCTCCGCCGGCTCTCCGTGTGCCAATGGCTGAGATGATGAACAGGGGAAGGGGGGGGGGATGGGGGGGAGGAGGAGATGGGAGGTCTTGTCGTCGTCGTCGTCGTCGGAGACGGAGGAGGAGAAAGGGAGGGGGAGGGTGGAGCTAGGCAGGGTGAAGCGGCACGCATCCCACGCCGACCCCGCCCTCGTGCCACGCCATGGGCGCCAGGAAGGCCCAATGGTTGGTGTCTGCGTTAAACGTCTCCACCGAGTTCAGGTTGGACTGACCGTCGTAGCCGCCCACGGCGTACAGGCGGCCGCACGTGGCCACCAGCGACACCCGGCTGCGCCGCGTGTTCATGGCCACCAGGTGGCTCCACTGGCCGGCGGCCGCGCTGTACACCTCCGCCCCGCTGAGGAAGCCCGAGCCGTCGTAGCCGCCGGCGACGTACATGTGGCTGCCCAGGGCGGCGGCGCCGTGGCGACAGCGCTTGTTGATCATGGCCGATACCGGGTGCCAGCAGTCCGTGTGGTGGTTGTAGAACTCCACCTGCGGGCGGCAAAAGGAACCACGGCTCATTAAAACCGGAGGGGACGGGAGACAAAACAGCAACAGGCTTCCATTCATTTTGAATGTAGCCGGGTGGGAGGAGCTAAGCATGGGCACGGCTGCACTGGGAAGAGGCAAATTGCAAATGAACAGCGATGCAAATGACCTGCCGGGCATCAAACCTGAACGACACCGCCCTGGTATCAAATTGGAGAAGGTGTTGGTTCTCTTCCAACAATGTACAGTGCACCTCGACAAATAGCAGCTTTTGGGACATAATAATGACACACAGTCGGATGTGTTAACAAAACGCTGGTGCTATGGTGTGAGTACTGCAGTATTGCAGCAGCACTGTCTGTCTGTATCAAAACATTCACACCATCCAAACAGACCGTGTTGAAGATCTGAAGTCCGTCATGGCCGCCCGAGACGAATATCCTCCCGTCAAACACGGTGACGCCCGCAGCGCTCCGACAAGCACTCATTTCTGTGACGACCGTCCACCTGACAGACCACAACAACAACAACAACAAAACAACAACAGATCTGATGACATGGTTGTCATGGTTACAGTGTAAAAGGTCACAGTTCAGGTGAATGAAGAGATCTCTAGAAAGTGATGGCTGCGTGTGACGGTTTTCTACAGCGGTGACATGTTCATGTGCGTTCTCATTTATGTATTTAAATACTCTCGTGTGTTTGTTCAAGGGACATTGCCTGGGCTTCTTCAGCACTTTCAAAACGGTTCCCTGGTATTTCCCCATTTGGTGAATAACTAACCCAAATACCCCTGCTGAGTCAAAAGGTTTGTCCTGGGAGAGCGTAGCCGGTAAGTACCACTTACCGGTCTGTTTCTGGGGAGTAGCATTCCACTGAGTTCAGGGAAGACTTGCCGTCGTAGCCCCCGCACACGTAAATGTGTCCGTCAATCACCACGGTTCCCATGGCACTGAAGAGAAAGCGAAAGAGTGAGAGAGAGGGGGGGGAAACCACAAGTACCTCGATCTCAACACAGGATCTGTATGAAGCATGCTTTTTGCCCTAATATTCATGCTCGAGTGTATTCTTTCTTGGAATCGACAGACATCGTGACCATCATGAGTCAATTCAAACTCAACTGCTAGTTACCACTATGCAGTAGAGTTGCCTTGGTAACTAGCAGTTTAAGTTGAGTTGACTCAAACAGCATGACTGGTTGACTTCAACTGATAGTAACCAAGACAACAAATAGATGACGACTCAAAGGGTCTTCAGGTACAACTTGATATATCAAATTAAAATCAGAAAACAACAAACAACATTTTTCACCAGATGGACAACACGAGTGTGCAGGAGAAAATGAACAGCCCAACTCTTGCCCATTTCTTTGGAGCCGTTGACAGTATCTAGCACCCTGACTGAAGCTCTCCCTGAGGCATGTTTCTACTGACCTGCGCTGGCTGTTCATACTGGACACCCGCGCCCACGTGTCCGTCTCCGGGTTATAGACCTCCACCGTGCTGAGCCGTGATTGGCCATCAAATCCCCCAATGGCGTACAGCAGCCCGTTGACAACAGCCACGCCCACTCGGCTCCGCGACGTTTTCATTGGCTGACATCGCTCCCAGAAGTTTCCAATAGGGTCGAAGACCTCAGCGATGTTTAACGAGTCCCCTGAACGAAGAGGAGCCACAGAACTCATCATGTCTCCAGCTTAAGTGATTTATTGATTTGAAATAGTTGAGGCAATTCACTCATTATTGGCCCACATGTTAAATGTGTAGTTTAAACTCCCTATTTAGTTCAATAAAAAATTTACAGTTTAACTGATTAACAAAATTACATTTAACAGAAAACACTGGTTTCTTGATCCCAGAAGGGAAATGCATTTGTTTAAGATCAAGAACTACAGACAATCTGTTGGTCATGTTCATAGAATATCTATGTCCAACAGGTAGTCCGTCATCCATCAATATACCATGAACCACGTGTAAAGCCACAGTGGGGATTAAACAGCCGTGTTCTGTAACAGTTTGTCTGTGACCCATCAATATACTGTATTTAAAGCTTTACAGGAGATCAAACAGCTGTGTTTCATCACAGATGGTTTACTGATGGATGAAAGGCACTCCACTCTACACGCGAGGCTTCACGGAGGACCGGGCGGCGGCGGTGCGGCCAGCCAGGCCGGGTCGTACCGGAGCTGTTGAGGCCTCCCACGGCGTAGATGAGGCCCGTGATGGAGGTGCAGCAGCGAGGGCGCGTCTTGAAGGCTGGCAGGTGGGGCCGGCGATCTGGCATGAGATGAAAGTCTTTGGCTTCGTCCACCAGGTCTCTGGAGGAAACAGGAAGCACAGCGCCGGACAGACAACGTCAGTCCCACGTTAAACACACGTCGGACAGGTTCTTATCAAAACCTGAGATCTCAAAAGCCGATACCAGTTAGATTTTTTTTTTTTACCAAATCTAGACGCCATTTGACCTACTATTTCTTTAATTTACTTTAATTTGCTTTATCCAAAACGATTGACGTTTGGCGTGAGCCAATCACCAAGCTGGCTTTTTCCCCTGGCGTGCTATTGGCTAGTTTAACACAATGATGACAGGGAAGTGACGGCAAGCAGCCAATTGCGTACAGGGTCAATTTAACTCTGCCCGTTGATCACGCCTCTTGTGCTGAAGAAAATGACAGCAGCATCCCCGGACCAACGTGCAATCTACGATTGCGCTTGGTCTGGCAATAGCATTTAGAACTCATGTGCAGATGATCATATGAACTCTATCCCTACTTGATACGGGGAAGTGAATCCTCATACGGTGACGTCACTCACCGACATTTATGACAGCATCGCACCAGCTCCTCCTGCTGGACGCGGTCCGCTAGGAACTGCGGTCGGCACAGCGGAAGACGGATCTTCGACAGGAGCTCTGGCAGCAGCACCTCCCGTTCCTTTGGGTCATGCCGGACCCAGGCCAGGACCGCATCGAACACCTAGAGGGTGAGGGCGAGGGCGAGGGGACACACACACACACACACACACACACACACACACACACACACACACACACACACACACACACACACACACACACTAAGTTCGGACCCAAATTAGAGCTAAAAGGTATTAATTATATTTTCTGACCTTTGACCCCTGACCCCACCTGCTCCTCCGCCTTGATGTTAAGCTCATCGCAGCCCACCAGCTCCACCAGCTCCTCCCCTCGCAGGCTCAGGAACTCCTCCGACAGGGACACCTCCACAAAGTGCTGGTGGACGAAGCAGTTGGCCGAGTCGTACAGCGTCGTGCACATCATGGTCTCGGCGAACTGCCGCACGCCCAGGCAGTTCTTGGGGTGGAGCCTTCGGAAGCAAAGGAGGAGAAGGTGAAGGTGGACTGAAGACTGAAGGCTTCTCTATTAAAGCTGATAAAACACATCGGTCGGGCAGCATGGAATGATAGTATTGTTATTGTTGTATTGTGTGTCAGTGAGCATGTGGACAATGTACAGAATGCCATCAACCTCTCTGTCCTATGAGAGTCCTTTACATCAGAAAATGTAATACATGGTATGTTCAAATTTTTGCTTTTCAGATATTGTGTACTATCCCGTGAACACCTAAACTAAAGTGGAATTTCATTCAACAAAACTGTTCAAAAGACACTTGGAAACTCATGTTGTAGGGTACGCATGAAAACGGAGGGCATTTGAAAACACTGACAGATGACTGTGATGTGAAACTGGATATCGAACGCAGGCTAAAGTAGCCTGCTTTACATTCGGCCGTCATAGAGTGGACATGGCCTTCTTCAACCGTATCAAACACCACTCCCTCACTGGTTGTGGGGGGAGAGGAGTGGGACAACCCGGGAGGATGGCTCACCTCTCCTGGAGGAAGGAGCAGCAGGCGTCCTTTACGTTCTGGAGCTGCAGGAAGCTGGCGCCTATCAGCAGGCACTGGACGTTCTGCTGGTCGATGGCCACGTGGCCGTTGTATGCAAAGTTTATAAGAGACTCTAGTGCACTGGGGAGAGAATAGCAATGTTTATAATTCAACCAGTATGTTTTCTACTGGTGGACATTGGGAGCTGGCCAGTAAAAACCACAGACTTATTCTGCGGGGGGACCGAGGGAGCTGGCCAGTACAACAACAGTCTTCTACTGCGGGACACTGGGAGCTACCCAGTACATAAACGTACAGTGAGTGTTAAGTGTGCCAGGGCTCACCTGGGATCCATGCCCTGCATGACGATCTCGTCCTGTTTGCACTCCACCATGTCGTTGGTGAACATGGCGTGGAAGTAGGGTATGGACGCCGCCAGGACGATCCGGTGGGCGCTGAACTTGTGATCCCCGACCTGCCGGAGGAGACAGACTGGCGTCAGTTCTGTGCCATCTGCCTAGTGCGGATGGCATGGAAATGGCAGACCGCCGGAACAAAGCATTGACTACTCAATGTAGTTAATGCAGAACCTGATGCACTTATGACCAGGGCTGCACAAAAAAAATGACAACCAATGTAGTTGTCTGCCGATATGTGTCATATCATTAGATCTCATCAAAATTGAATGGAGAAATTCACACTTTTCCCATGCTGTATTTATATGAGGAAAAGAATACCAGTGGTCACTTAACTTTATGAATAAAACCACACATCCACATTGGTTGGTTGGCATTGATTACGTGACACACGGCAGAGCTGCTTGATGTTAATTCCCCTGTAACATTTTAAGTAGCTCTTAAATAACCTATAAATATCCAAAGTCAATGTTGATTGATAGGGATTTCAATCATGC
>JAOPUA010000161.1:11990912-12001113 GCA_027122455.1 Trisopterus luscus | reverse complement strand
CGCACGCGGAGGAGGCGGGGGGGGGGGGGTGACCGGCCGGCCGGCCGGCCCACATTAGTGAGATTAAATATATCGGCCTGCATGGTGTGCTTCGGTGATGGGGGCGGTGGTGTGGGCCGGGAGGACGGGGTCGAAAGCCGTTTAGTCTACAGATCAGTTTAAGTGCACCATGTGATGTTAACACATTATTTTTAACTTTTACATATATTAAAGTACCTATATGTATAGATGTAACAAATACCTAGTTTCTTCAAATTGTCTCCCAAATTAAGTTTATGATTGATAAAAATAGACAAACGCAAGACGCTTTTCTTCCCAATGCGTCAACGCTCCAATAACATTCGATGTTCTTACAGTGTAAGCTCACTCGGTTGACCCTACTAGACAATGGACTGTCCCTGTGTGGGACGGTGAACGACGAAGCCGGGACAGAAGTAGAAACGGCAGACTTAAAAACTCACCAACAATAATTCCACAGGCGCTGACTAAACCGATCTCCTTCTTCAGAGCCACACCGCCTCCCCCAGATTCCTCGGCAGGCTCCGGCGTGGGGTCCCCGCTGTCCGAGTGGGAGTTGCTGGCGCCCCGTTTCCTCGGTCCGTCACTCATCTTCGCTTCAATCCGGATTTCCTACTTTGTTAATGTTGGCAGCCGCCAGTGAACGCCTTTTGCCCCTAATAAGCCAAGTAATTTCTCAGGTGATGGTGGCCACGTCTTGATATCGAATAACAAGGAGTGGAAGAAAAGGTATATTGTAAACACACTGCTTCAGATGCCCGTCATTTGTCCAGGTGCATCACCGCATAGCGACAGTGAACAAACTTTAAGACCCGTTTCTATATGTCCTCGTTTAGTGAGTGGAAGGCAGTCTGATAATGTTGCTTCCACTATATGGATCGACGGGCAGGTCGGGTGCGTGGTTGCCAGTTTTGGACACCAAGTACCCGCATTAATTATTTGGTGGATTCGAATGAAAGAACTAAGCCAACTGCAATCATTAGAACATCTATCAAATAAAAATAAATAATATTTATTTAAAAATTAAATTAAAAAAGAGCTTCACGTTCAAACGAAGCGTATTATGTTGAATGAACGCCTACATTAAGACGTGTAGGGGGGGGGGTTCAATTGAACCGGTTAGTTACAAGGATGCGTCCAATCCCAGCCACGATGATCGCGAAGGCCTACTGCACTTTGAGTCACAATTAAATAAAACTTGAATTCAACAAAAAAACGGACTCACCTCTTCACTGCTGGAACTAGATGATTAATTGATGTTTTAGGTTACGGACGTCATTTTGAAACCGGCTACCTGCAGCTGAACAGGATGGTGGAGATGCCAAAAGATCCCCTACGACTGCATCGCAGTGAAATACACAAGCTTGTTATTTGTAGCCAATCAGCGCCCCGGGAATTGTCAACATATCAAGCCCCGCCCATCATACAGAGAGACAAGATAGGTATATTATATACGTTTTTACATTAAACTCACCACAAACCAGAAACCACATTTCAAGTGTGAACTTGCGATACAAGGCACATTTTGGGCGTTTGCTTCTTTTACAACAAATCTGATTTTAATCCAGTTTAATCCAAACCAGACATGGCAACAGTAGTCTGTTCTGTTTTTATGATTGCATCCTAGTGCAACTTTATGATAAACTATCCCTGACCCATTGATGTATTGAGCACATACTCAGTGGAAGGCATGGATAATGTCAAAGTTGGTCAGCCGTTCGTGCCGGATTCAATTTTTAAAAGTTAATATAAAAACAACATTTAAGATTAAGACATGGCTGAGGGTTAAGTTTGCATTTCGAAATGCATGAATAACGGCTATAATACCTGAGACATGTTGGAACAGCGACTAACACTTTGACCGTATCGGACGCTCGGCGACCCCTAGTGTATTGAATTAGGTTTTGCATGCAAATTCACACAAGTGCCTTTCTTTAAAAAAAAGCTATTCTCACATCTCGGGACCGAGTTGGAATTTATTACAACTGCAAATAGATTTGGACCAGTAATTCATGTATTTGGGGTAAATGGAGCAACTTTTATTGATACAGACCAGACAGTAACAGTGAAAAATACCAAAACAGGAGTAACAACATGTAAAATGGACCCAAACTAATGTTTAGTCATTCCGAGTAGCGGAGAAGTGCTTGAAATCTGAGGGTAAGCAATGTCGGCCCAGTAAGGCAGAGTGGGCCTCAACCAGTGGGGGGGGAGGGGGAACAGAACCACACACGCACACTTAATGTATGGTGATTCAAGAGCTTTGACACAAGGGCAAAATGAACAAAAAGAAATAACTGAAAGTGGGAACCACATACACAAGTGTTGACCGACAGTCCATGCCCTCAGGAGATTGTCCCAACAACCAGTTGTTAATACTGGCATATTATCGACTACATTGCCGTCTTGACAAGCACCCATTTCATCCGCACCCTCACCGCTGTGACCCGACAAAAAAAAAAACAACAACAATGTAAAATCCCACCCAAAACCATTACAAAAGAGGACACTATGGGCCTGGTTCACCTAGCGTTGGTCTGGGTCCAGGACCCAGAGGGCCTGCTAGGTGAACCAGGCCCATTGAACACAGTGGTTCCAACTGCCACGTTATGATGTCATCATCCTGGGTTCTGTGGATTCCCAATGGTAGTGGGGTTGGCTGCGTAGGGGAAGGAAGGGTGGGGGCGTGGCCTCTTCACAGGCCAATGGTGTAGGAGCGTCCGGCGGGGTTGTGGATGGCGGAGCAGGCGGGCTCGGTCACCGCCCACTCGTACCACACCTTCTTGCCGTTGTTGCAGCGCCAGAAGCGCACCGTGACATCGTCGTTGTGGGACAAGGGGATGGGTTGCTGGAAGAGGAAAAATAAAAATAAAAAAGTGTTAACGTTTTAAAGTGACGTGAACATTAACCATTTGAGTCATGGTTGTGTATTGGGAGTCCAGGCATTGTCTGCACAACAGTGGTATTATGGATTCACACCACAAATACTACATTCATTTGTTAAATTGGAAATAAAAGAAAAAAATGAATTGTAGACCGACCTTAAGTGGGAAAAGGATTGGGAACCAGGAAAACATGCCAGGTGAATGCGTTGCCGGTTTGATACCTGCAACACCAAAGACATGAACATGACGTCTGAGGAATCCCCACTCAACTCTTACCATTAGCAAAACAATGGCTCTATGTGAGGCACGTTTATTTATAAAGGCAGACTTCAAAACCAACATACCATTCAGAATGCTTTACATTAGGCAGGCTTATCATTGTATAAACATTTAGAGAATTATAATTTCATGTCCCACACACACACACACAAACCATCACCAGCACCACCACCACCACGAGCACCAGCACCAGGTTTTGTTCCTTACTGAGTGTGACGTCTTTGTACAGGGTGGTCTCGAAGTAGCCGGCGAAGCCATGGAGGACAGAGTTACAGCCCACGGAGAACTTGAGGCACTGATACCGGTTGTTGTTCATATCTAGAGAGCAAGAAAAACAAGAGCGGTTGGAACGTTTTTCAACGTTTCAACGAGCGGCTCGTGGGCCCAAGGCACACAGGAGGGGGGGGGAGGGGGACCCTAACCATAATGTGTTAACGGAGGTGGACAGCACACGGTAGGTGACTGCAGCAGGGCCGTCTCCTTCAGGGATCTCACCTGTGGTGGGGTGTGTGAAGGTGAAGCAGGCCTTGGGCTCAGCCAGCTGGTGGAAGTTGTGCAGGCGCACCACGTAGGGCGTCTCAAAGTGGCTCTCCGGGTCCTTGTCCCGCTCCCGGCAGCCCCGGACCTCGTTGTACAGCTTGGACGAGGACAGCGGCGCCAGGAAGGACGTGTAGGAAGACGGGATGCTCACGCCGTCCTCTGGGGAGGACAGGGTGGAAGATGGGGTTACTTCCCAAACACAAAAGGGAGTGCCGGGAGGTGGCGGTGACGCGTGGAGAGTGCGGCGAAGCAGAACTGAGATGCGGTTTCCCGACAGGAAGGGGAACGGTTGATGCGGACGCGGGTGTTGAATGACATTTTGATATGGGGATCCATGTTTAAAACAGAGGCTTGTTAGAGGTCGCTACTGGGAGGTTGTAAAAGCCAAAATAAAAGTAAATGTCATGCATCGGACTTGTGGACTCTATAGTCCACAAGCATCCTCTATTGTGGATGCTATTTTGAGCGCAAAAGTGTGCTATAAACACATCTTGATCGGTGTGTTGAATGCAGATAGACGGAGTACAACCCTAAGCATTTGTCTTTAGTAGGTGTACCATTCTGATCACTGAGCAGACACTTTTATAAATTACATAATCACAGCCAGACACATTCATTAGCAGATCGGCGTTCAGGCATCTTGCTCAAGGATGCCTACAGATAGACTGAGGACATTGGGGTGGTACCTTTCAGGAAGTGCTGCGCTCCGTCCAGACACTCGGGGGACAGCTCGTTGTCGCCGAACGACCCCAGCAGCTCGCTGACGATGATGTCAGCCTTCTCGGGCGCGGCCCAGTCCCGCATGTCGCACGACACCACGGTGACCTGATCGCCCCACTCCTCGAAGCGCCAGTTCTCCAACCTGAGCGGGATAATGAACAGTTGTAGATCAGTGGATGGGGTCTTGGTTGCTGAACTCCAGGGAGATTTGGGAAAGCATTTAATCAAAACCCAGCAGTGTCCAGACCTTGATCAATGTCATGTGCTCAAGGTCCGTATAATATGGACTCGGTAGGGAGGAGGTTAACAGTTTTCCCCCCCTCCCGTCATATGTGTGGTTCCAGGAATCAAGCAATGGGGCTGTTCCAATACTAAATCTAAATGCTCTATCTGAGGCTTCCTCCCTTGGGCTTTGAAGCAGTAGCAGTATCGCGATGAAGTGTGTTGCGGACTGGTGACGATAGGGGAAGCGGAGCTGCTTCAGCATCAATACTCGGCTTTCTGATGATCTGACCAATCACATCCCCCAGACTTCGTAGGCAATCATGTTGGTTGATATGTAAATGTATAATGAAATAGGGACATGTAAGTAGGGGAAAAAGTGGCGAATAAAACATGGCTTGAGAAAGATTTGCTATATGACTCGTGGATGGGCCAAACTCTCAGCCTGATCTTTTTTAAGGAGTAACTAGCTGCACTAGACAAGCAATGGGGAAACAGAGGTATTCATTCTAAAATAGAATATTCTATTCTATTTTTGAGAATGTGTGCATCATGCTGCCATTTCAGAGTCTCTTATTCAGAGTCTGTTTGATTTTATTTGCACCGTTGTGAAAATATTGCTTCAACACCTTATTGGGTGTGTCGTCTAATCCCGGCAGCGTGCCAAGATGGCTCAACATTGCGACTCACGTGACGATGGCGTTGGGGTTTTTCTCCACGGCGTAGATCTTCAGCTTCCTATGCGCCTGGCGAGCGGCACGCAGGGAGGCGTTGACCAGCGGACCCCTGCCTGCCCCCAGAACCATCAGCACCCTATGGCAGAACAGATCACGTTAAGGTCGAGTTGGTGTGGAACGCACCATTCTGAACACTCATCCGTCGCTCACGTTCTAAATTGGTTCTGATCTACTTCTGCACAGTCTGTCTCATAAATCCATGCTGGGGGTTTGGAAACACTCACTGAACGTTAGTGTCCTTCTGCTCCTCGGGAACACGGTCCAGTAAACACTTGTACACAGCCTGGTGAGAGAGGTAAACGACATGGTCAATGCATGGAGCCGGAGCTGCTGGGAGTTGGAGTTCTATGATATGGTGGTGCCGTGGCGGTTACCTGTTGGTACTGGGAGTACTTTATGGGGTCCTTCTCAAACACCTCGTACGTCTGGGACTCCAAGTTATCCATCAGGGGCTGGGAGGGAGAGGGGGAAAAAGGAATAGGTCATTCACCAAAGAAAACCGGCCATGAAGACAATTTCAAGGAATGTCCTAATACTCCTTATCCTGGGCTGACAAATACAGCTAATCGGTCGTTATTGAAAAGGCTTTCTCGAGGACAGTTACAGGCAGACTGCGGACAATGGGGCATCAAACCTGGCATCTCAGCTTGGAGCCAGACGCCCTGAGCATCTACACTGGTCTCGGGCCGAGAAGCCTACACAGTACACAAATGCACACCTGGAGCGGGGACTGCAGGTAGTCTTCGTAGCCCTTGGCGAAGAGCTCATAGGCGTTGGGTGTGGGCCGGTTCTGGCTGAGGTACTCCAGGTATTGCAGGTAGGAGCGGAAGTCCTTCTCACTGTGACGGCTGGTGCCTGTGAAGATGAACTGGGCCTCCAGCTGGGTGGGGGGGGGGCGACAAACACATTCTGGTCAATGGTTCTCATTGAAGATGATGAATATCATTTTTACATATTATTATTGAAGGATATAGATTTTTATAAATGACAAACAATATCGACTGAAAAAGTGGTTTAGGGGTCATCTTGGTTCTTTTCCTGACAAAATAGGATTAATAAACGTGCATTAAGCAAAACATGAATGCAATTCTATTCTTTTATTTGAAACATGGCAACAAACAAAGTAAACTAGAGGTGGACGTAAAATATTCTAGGACCACCAAGAGGGACACTTTCATAATGCCAGTATAGCATTGCTCAGTACCTTAAAAAGACTGAAGATTATCCGTTGGTGGGCTTTCGACAGCACAGGGAAGCCCTTCTTATTGGTTAGAAAGATGCTGGTGGGCAGAATGGCTGCTTTGATTGGCTCCCCAAGCCACTTATCAATCACAGCTTCTGAGGGCATGTCTGCACCCACTTCGATGGCTGTCAGGGAAAGAATAACAAATTCAGCACCAGAAGGACTACACCTCCCAAGAATACGACTGCTGACATTGTTCAATGTGGCTATGTGCACTCACCAACACAGATCCTCTTGTTGTAGTCACAGAGAGTCCTGAATGAGTGCCACCTTAAAAAAAAGAAATAGAAAGTGTCAGTCAGAATTGAACCAGAGTCAACAGCAATGTCCATATTCAGCTAGCGGTCATCTTGGTTCTTCACGCTAGCTGGCGTGGAGTAACTAAATGCAGAATTCCAGATTCAGTTCCCCCATCCAGCAAGCGTTGAGAAGCAAGAGGAGCCCAGATGTCTGCTAGGTGAATAGGGCCCACTGGGTGTTCCCAGCCAATGAAGCGCCAACTACTGACCAGATCCAGGTCTTCTCGTCCACGCTGGTGTCATCAGGGGAGGCTTTGCCTTGCTCATTCTCCACCAGCTCATCACGCATGTCCTCCGGCGCGAGCAGCGGTACGCGGATCCAGAACTGGCGGGACACACAATGGATGAGGTCAGCGCACTCTCACGATGACATTCCCACAGCACAATCATGACGATGACGACTGCCAGAACTCTGCAATCAGTCATTTACATGCACACTTCAATTCACCCAACTTCAGAGGATATCTACCTGCGTATGGTTGCGGCTAAAGCATACCTCGATTTGTGGTGTCTGTTCTCCACGGATAATTAAATGCGACTGCCCCTTACCTACTGCATAGCAACAGTGATAATCACGACCAGTCTCTCGTCATAGACACTCATGTGGGTTGTGTGTGTCGCGTGTGTGTGTGTGTGTGCGGTCCGCTTACATTGGACGTGTGGTGTCCGGTCTGAATGTGGTTGACCAGCACACGGGCCAGGTTGGCGCTGTGGGCTCCCTTCAGGGGGATCATGAAGGCCGGCAGACCCAGGTAGGCGGCGAAGTTCAGCTCCTGGACCAGCGCCTGGGAGGGAACACACACACACGTAGGAACACGACAGTTTGTGTCAGTCAACCCTCTAAAGCCCTTCATGATGATGGCAGGAAGGTAAACACTGGGACGAACAAGGCCAGTCAAATGTAAACACACATTAATTAATGTTGATACAGACGTGGGGTGCTATGGTGTTATGTTATGGTATGGCTACAATGTTTAATAGGGATTTCTATTTTTATTGTTCGATACTGATCTACTGGTCTACTGTTAACTCATATTTTTCCTTTTTGTACCATTGTATGCCGAAATGACACCTCAATGTCCTCTCAGCATGCGATGAGGCAGTATCCCCCTAATCTAATGGAAAGGATATTACACCATCTATCGCTTCACAGGAGCAGGAAATGAGAAAGCTGTGCAACTTACGGCCTCGGAGTTCCTGCGTTCTGTGGTGATCTCGGAGTCTGCGTCGATCCATGGCGAGAGTTTGCCCACGATAAGAGTATTCCAATCTGGGGAAGACGTTCAAAAGAATGGAGAGAGTGAGTGGAGTGTCGGCTTGAATACAGGGCATTTCTCAAGGCTGCTCGTTCATCCTGTGACCATTCGTGAGCGAATGACCAGCCGAAGTGTCCAAGAAACACACAAGTGATCGGCTTAATCGGCTAACAGTCATCTAACTATAATTAGAGGAGTCTCTGTATATCTATTTGTCCTTCGATTTTCTCGACCACCATTCAGCCTTTCGCATTCACACTTGGCGGAGCACCAAAGAAAGAGCAGTGTCGAGTGTATAGTTGTTTGGAAGAGTGGTTCTGGAAAGAACTGCAAGTAACAATACTGGAGTCGGCCCATTCCGGACACCACCCAACAGGCAATGCGCTAGAAAAAAAACTTAATACCGCAATTTGTTTATACTACTGTGCTGAAAATGGTTACACAGTATGTTATACTACTTAGTTGGATTATTGTTATATGTTTAACTTGACAAACCACAATCCCCGTGAATATGCAAAGTCCATCGTTTAGATGGCCGAGATTTTAGCGTATTTTATATATTATTTTCCGAATACGATATGGAATATTAATTTTATTTTGAAAACAGTTTCTAAAATTTCACCACCTTAATTATCCATATGCTTCCTCCACATCAACAGCTATCTCAATACCCCAGGAATGCGTCAACTTGAGAATTATATATACAACTACCATAGCTTTCTGACGGAGCATCAGTTGTGGAAAGTGTCGTCTATATATATATATGCATACACACATATATACACACACACACACACAACACGTAAAACCACTTTACCTCTTCCACAAAGAAGCAGATCGGACCGGGTCTGGGCACCGAGCCGGTCTTTCGCGGGGGCCAGCTCATACTCCCTCCTGAACCTCGGGTGGTACAGGGGCATGCACAGGAAGTCAAACCTGCAAACACAGTTCAGAAAGTGGATCAGTGATCAGTGACAAGCGGACGGATCAAACACAACTACTAACCCTAGTCATCTCGTAAGTCATGGCACGTAAACATCGGGTGCTGACTGCTGAACTATGAGAAATACACACTAAAAGGTTTTGGAGATCAGAGTAGTGGAGAAACTCTGAGTAGCATCATTGTGATTTTGCACGTGCTATTCATCTGCCGGCTAACCTAGCAAGCCTCACGTGCACAAAAGAAAATAGCTTACAAGTACTACACGTAAACTCCACTCCAAAAACAGACAGACAGGTATAAAGCAAATGTATTCTTCTCACCCAAGTTTGGCGACCGCTGCTAAAGTGTCTGCTACCTCCGGCACACAATTCAAATCCCTCCCGCAGGATACTCTGCCTCCTGTACTGCCAGACGCCATGATTTAGCAGAGTGAGTGAATGGAGAGAGAGATCGCACTGTGACGATCCCGTTCATTGGTTTTGGGGAAACTGGCGCCATCTTGGATCTCCAGACATGTTTTACTCATTGCGCTCTCAAATCATTAAGAGCCAAAATGTCTTCGATGTATTCCAGCTGCACGACCCACGAACTATCACGATACTACGCAAAAGTTTCACACTCACAGCGGAGGTAGAATTACGGTTATTAATTTGTTATAATTTTGCTTGAATTAATTACACATATACACAAATATTTCATCATGAATTTAGTCGAAGTTAATCCTATATTCTATCAGGGGAAATCAAACATGACTATTGTATTTAGAGTTTTGTTTGATGATTTCGTAGTCTTATAATAATTAAATACAAATTACAATTATTCCTAGAATTGTAAAACGATCGTTTGCACATGAATAGGTCGCTTCAGCAAAAATGAATTGTTTGTAGCGTGGCTTTCCATATTATCACTTTCGTATGATTAAATATCATATATCACTTATGCCAAGTTCAGCACAGTTTGGCGAGTGTCTGTGTTTGCGTGCGAGTATATGTGTGTGTGTGTGTGTGTGTGTGTGTGTGTGTGTGTGTGTGTGTGTGTGTGTGTGTGTGTGTGTGTGTG
>JAOPUA010000161.1:11645869-11657479 GCA_027122455.1 Trisopterus luscus | reverse complement strand
TGTGTGTGTCAATGTTGATTGTGGTGTAGAAGACTGTAAAGTCAATTGATCCATGTGATTTATATAGTGTGTGTGTGTGTGTGTGTGTGTGTGTGCGTGTGTGTCTGTTCCAGGCATGTCTTGGGGGCAGTAGTGGTGTTTGCGTCCTTCATACTCATCGTTGGCGTTGTCTTATTTGCCAGAAAGATCTGGAAACAACACAGTAAGACATCATGCAATTGAAACACACAAGTATGTGGTTGTGTTCTCTTAAGCCGTTCCCCGTAATCTAATATTGTTACCTAGTCTGGCAACGTTCAACAGAATGGACCCAAACGTGTCCATCGTTGCACGTGTTGTTGCAGCAGTGCTCGTGGAGAAACGCTGACGCAGGAATGTTCCCTGTCTATTCTAGAGAGAGAGCGCCGACTGAGACAGGCTGAGGAGCTGAAAGCAAGACTCAGTGTAAGTTATTTGGTTCTGCAACCTCAGTGATTTTTGTAGCGATTTTTGAGCCACAGAAGTGATTTTTTGAGTCAGTAGTGATTTGTTTCACTGCAGTTGTGATTTTTGTAACTTTGTTTTTGTTGAGTTAAAGTAATGATTTGGTTTTGCTACAGGTTCGATCTTTGAGTAACAGTAGTGATATATTCTAACATTAGTGTTTCTGACTTCTTCTCACCTTATGTTTCCCTTAGTTGTGCCACGCGGACATAGATGAAGCTTCTATAATCTTTCTCAACAGCCCTTCACAGAAGATGGATATCTTCTGTACGGAATAATAAATTAGGGCCTTTATTTTTCATAATTTTTAAGTAATCAGGTTTTAATTGGTTTACTGTAACATATTTGACATATCTTTATATGTTCATCGTTTATTTGTGTTCTGCTCCGTCACCAACGTTATTTTTTTGTTTTCATTAAAAACATCTAAAGTCAGTACTTTCCGTGACGCCTTTCTTCTCATACTCACTTTAATAAGTACATTGCTATATTTCCAACTCTTCTTCGGTGGTGCTTCACACCGCACGGTGTCTTCCCCCATGCTGCCTCACTTCCTTCAGTGTAATTGCTGATCCCTCAATTATGTTGTTCTTCGGCAATTATATGTTGATGGAGCAGGAACACGCATTACAACCGTTGATGCAATCACACGTGAATGTTGTACGCGACTAAAATATCTGACTTAGGTCTCTAACGCTATACCTCTTACAGATGTTTGCCAGCAAGGAGACCCGGGTGTATGTATTTCTTAGAATGGAGGTGGTGTGAATTGCTTTTTGATTTTGTTTGTAACTGTCATCAAAATCTAATGGAACATAGGTACTGGTTCTATTCCGTTTCCATTTGGGTCTCTTGTGAGTAGTAATTTAAAATGGCCACTAGGTGGAAACCAATACTTTTTGTTGATGGCTACTAGTCCTAATGTCTATTATTGTAGACTTCAGTCAGTGGGCACACTACCGCTTCTGATCCTGCTGTGTGTGTATGTGTATGTGTGTACTCCAATGTTGTGTACCAGTTAGGGTTAGTGTGTACACGTACCCACGTGCGTTGCACCACACAAAACAAGCTTTGTTTTCATTCTCACAAATCAGCCCACATATACATGTGTAGTGGTGCATTCTATTAAAGCAGAGTGATAAAGTTCGTATTTCTATGCAGGTCGCCAACTGCAGGCAAATTAATTAAAAGGAGAAAATGAGCAAAAGTGAGATACAGACGTTCTCGAGTTTCCTTAATCTCCAGACGGAGGCCGTGGAGGATAAACCGTTGTGTCAGAGGCTCTGCGTTGCTTGACTTCGATTGCAATTACACATTTTGATTACATTTTGTCCGTGTCGCGTGCTACTTGCTTTTTTTGGGGGGGAATAATAATAGGACCTACATTAATCATTTGGGGATGAGAAGACTGTCAGTAAACACAAATAAATATGCGTTGCATTGCCTGCCTCAGTGAGGAGGGGAGAGTGAAGGACAGCCAAAGAACGGCAAAGTGACCCACTTCGGTTAATGGTGGCGACACGCACTCATGAGAAGGCCTTGTCGTCTGCAAAGAAACGGGTGGATGAATGCAATAGGTGACAGACAGAGGTTGAGAGGGCCGATCGAAGGCTGAGAGGAATGGATGCATTAGGGCCAGAGATGAGGACGCGTGCGTTCTCCTGAAACAGCAGCAGCAGCACTGATATCATAAAACAAGACACGACAATGTGCATTCCAAATCCAAACAAAAATACCCCCCCCACCGACAGAAGAGAAGACAAGATAATACATTATCGATCCCAGATGGGGTCTATCAGGAACAGAAACAACTTGGGTAACGCCATCATGGCTGCCACTGTGCCCGGCGCCATGAATAAAACATCTCCAGACGCCCCCGCTCCATGCGGGGGCCCAGATGCAGTGGTCAAGGGCGGGGGACGGGCCCAGATTAATTCAGAGAGTGTGAAGGCAGCTCGGTCCGTGCGCCGCGGTACAGTGGTCTCCTCCACTAGTGAGATGAAACGAGGGTCCGTATGGCGCTGTGATGCTCGCCCACCTCTGTGGACATCCACCGTGACATTAGCTGGAATGCACCATAATGGCGGGAACGGATTGTCGGCGGTCACAATGGCTGCGGAACGGGAGGGTGTGTGAGGGTGGGGTGGGGGGTTAATTCATCTTTCTAGGAACAGTGATGGCGTTGCAAAGAGGCCTTCCTCCTCTCATTAGAGGCGCACACGGACACCATCAAACCGCTGAGTCTCTTAATGCATCGAAAAGGCGATGGAGTAGAGCCCATTGCACGCCGGGGTGGGATTGGAACAGCCAGCCGCACGGAGCGGATTGGTCTTTACGATGTACTTTAAAAAAAAAAAGGTTGAGGGAAAAGTTGTCTGGGAGTTTTCCTGGGGGGAATTTATTTTTCTCTCCACATAAATTACTTGTTTTTTTCTTTTGAAGCCGGATAACTGGGTGTGCCTAGAATTCCAACTGCTGGCTATTAACCGGACAAGCTGTGTGTTTGTGTGTGTGTGTGTGTGTGTGTATCCGTGTGTGTGTGTGTGTGTGTGTATCCGTGTGTGTGCCTGTGTGCGTGCGTGCCTGAGCACGAGTGCGTGTTCTACATTGGAACAATCCCTACATTGGTCAACTGCGTCACAAAATGTTGTTTTGTGAGAACGGCCTTCTATTCTGAGCGCGGCTTTCGACGCGGAACTGCTCATACTACTGTACACCTGGACCCGTGCTGTAATGCTCCCACACAGCGCCTTCATCCTCATTGTCCTACTGTACAGCACACAGGCGAGAACCGTACATAAGTGAGGCTAAGTGACTTAGCCGTCTTAGCACCGCGGCGCGTGGCCAATTTCATCACTAATCACAGAGAAGAAGAAGTTAACGTCCCCCCCCCCCCCAACCAAAAAAAAAGGAGCTATCGCAAGCCGTTTTTAAAAATAAATTGCTCCTCTGTAGTTTTCCCCCCGCTCCATTGCTGTTCCGTTTCTCGCTGCCATCGTCATTACCGCTAAACCTTGATTCACCTCACCGTGCAGGAAGCGCGATTATCTGCGAGACGCACAAAGGAGCAGGAGCTGGAATGAGCCCTGCAGTGCGCCTAAATAAAACATCATTTACACCCACCGAGGCGGCGTGGAATTAATATTTTAAATTACCCCTGCTTACGCTGTTGTAATTCCATATCGTAATGTCATGTATAAAGGATATAGTCCTTTACATTGATTTGCAAGCGATTACATTACATGTATGGCTTTACATCTAATTGTGTATATATATATATTTATATATATATATTCTGCATTCACACAGGTCAATTATACTGGTTCTAAATTGAACTTTCATGCGCCGAGGCCGGCGTATAATCTTCCAGCGGACCCCGGCGGTCCGTCCGAAAAGGGGCCTGGAGTCAAACTCCACCGACGGTTTTCAAATTAAACTGCTGCTCCTCTCGCCGCACATCCTCCACCTCCGTCCCACTTCGCTGTCAGTCAAACCTCCCCGGTGAGTGCTGAGGTAGTGCAGGCGGTGAGCAGAGGGCCTCTTATTCAATCTGAAGGCAATCATTGGCTGGCGCCGCGGCACGGGTGGGGTCCTTGTTTGGCACAGGAGGAGTCAAGCTAAAAACTACTTGAAAAAAAAAAATCTCTCCTTCAGAGGAGTTTTTTTAGACGATTCGACTTCGTTGGCTTCCACATTCCCACAGCCTTATGAAGCTACATTGGCTGAAGTTAGTCTCTCCCGGGTTTGAATCTGGAACTGGGCTCTTTATATTTATATATGCCAAAGCAGTGTTGATACTTGACCCTGATCGCGGTCAATGACGGTCCAAGGGTGTGACTGCCTTTCACCAGTCTTGAATGCATGCGCTACAAATCCAACATTTAAACGGTCATAAACTACCGACGCAAAAAAACCCCGAAATGACCATAGTGCCTTGGAGGGATATTTTAATTGCAGCCGACCAGGTTGATAAATAACCCATAAGGTTATGGATGAAAGTTACTAATATGCAACCCTGTATTCTCACACAGAGCCTGGTGTAGCTCATTATCTTGAACCAAATACTGGTACGTTCTTTTTACTTCTCTTTACTTTTGTCGGAGATGCTCTCCCGCGGGTCAGCTGGCCAAACCAAGCAACACGTTTTGAATTAAATGTTCATTTTCCACTTCCTCCCACGTTGCCATGTGGTTGCAGACGGACTGGAAAACAAGTTGCCAATTAAAAGGGGAATGACTAACACATAACAATGTAGCTGGGTGCAGGGATGAGCACTTCTCCGACCCATGGCGCCTATGAGCAGGCCACTGCTTGTTTTATCAGTATCTAGGCTGGGGTTTCATTAATATAGACCAAAGCTTATTATCCCAATTCAGGAAACAAGTCTAACCAGTCCTTAACCAAGCGGTGCAGTCTAAAATGTCAACTCTTTTTAGATTGTATGTCTTCGGGTCTTCTCCCATTGCATAATCAGGGTTGAACAATGAACAATTCAGAGGCATATTTTCCAAATAGTTTGAAAGGGCAGGGAGAAGCGGTGAGGTGAATAGGATGCGTGTTAACCTACGTCAACTAAAGAGCCACTAGAAGCCAGCTCCCCCATCCCTGATGGAGGTAGGGGACAGGGTGGTCAATACACACTCACAGCGTACCTCCCAGCTAACGACCTCACGTCCGGTTTGCATAGAACCGGGAATTATGATTTGAACATTTTCATAAAAACGGACACAGACATTTGTGCCCTAGTGCTCTCTCGCTGTGTGTGTATATACGTGGGTTGAATAAATTGGTGAACAATTGGTTTTGTTTCCCCAAACAAAAAGCGAACAATGCAATACAGTTAAAATTGGACTGGGTGAGTTGAACTCAAGGGTGACCCAAGCCAGCAGTGGCATGGAGAATCCAATCAAGTCCTGAGTCCAACTTTGCACCGCGGGTCTCGCTACAGAGGATAAAGGCCCTAACCTCAAGAATTGGAGAAGTGATTTGTGCACCGTTCCCTGGTTATGAGTGCCCGATTCCATTAAAATCTCAACCGTTATTTGGGCAGCCATTGTCCAGAGGAACAAGAAGGACTACAACGAGAACATGGACAGAGTACACATTTCTACTGTGTATATGGACAGCGAGCGCAGTTCCACTTCAGTAAATCAGAGATGGGATATGATTGTAATATACCCTGGAAGCACACTATTCTGCATCTTTATTAATTTTAAGGACCAACAGATGTCCGACTGATTAGTTCTGTCCCAGGCTATCCCGTCCCAGGTATTCACGAATCAAATTGGATTTCCCAGAAACCCTTTTTTAAATTATATATGAGGCCGGGGTATTAGCTATTTATATGTAAATGTATTTCTGGCCCAGAAAGCAGGTTGACTCACTAAAGACACATTGTACACCTAACGAAATGCTGCCCTGGGGACTCATACCGTCGCAACCTTGCAGTGGTCCTGTTGATGGTACCATGGCAATTGCTTTTTTGGTTGTTTCCTCTGAACGAAAATCGTTAACCGATACTTATACTCAGGAAATGCAAATCAATGGGCCGGGCTGTGTTCTAGGAGTCCTGCAGGTTTAGCAGCACTAAGCCTCATCTGAAAGTCCCATATAGGCCACAATGTTGTTTTTAATTCATGAGAAAGGGCACTCTGGTTGGTTTTACAGTCAAGAGTGTACACTATTTTACACGCAGGAAGGTTGTCGTTTGACTGGGGTTTGAAGTTTGACTGGGGTCTTTCTCTGTGGAGCGAATAGTTTCCTTCTGGCGTCTTGGTTTGCTCCTGTACCTCTACAGACTTCCATATGAGGTCTCCAAGCACGATATCGTGTACCTTGACTTGGCTAGGGAACTCTGTGCATGACATTATAGTTGTGGGGTTCTGAGCATGTTGGGGGATTAAGCATGTTTTTAACATCTTGGGGGGTGTTTAGAACTGGCTAGATCCCTTCACATCTTTTTTTTTAATTTTATATACTTTTTTTATTACATTTCACGTGATCTTTCAGTTGTATAGCACTATCCACATCATATATCCAATCAGCAAAACAATTCTGTGCTTCAAAAGTTCAAAGCCCTTCACTCAGAAAGACTTCCCGAGGACAGCGATGCAGAAGAATGGAGACCATTACAGTTTGACTGAAGCGTGACAGCCGGACAGTGCTCAAGATGTCCTGGAAGCAGGCAAACGCCTTGGCAGGGAAGGCAGTACTGGAGACGCTGGCTGTATGCTCGCTGAATCCCTCTCTGTAGTTACCGTCAGTAAACGAAAGCCAAGGTCTGGTGTAAGTCGTAGCCATTTGCTACACATTGCCACGTTTTCTGAATGGATTTTTCGTCTGCACTCGGATAATAAGTTATTTTGCTACGAAGGTCAAACTTGTGCCCTGTTGTGGTTTGTTGGCCTGTTTTTTACATTATGGTAAATAGACTTTATTTTAATCGATGAATCTGGGAGTGAAACAACCTTTTTCTACTTCAAAGATTCAAGTTAGGTCTGTGGCTTTAAATCTGTGAATCAGTTTCTGAGACGGAAAACCATTCCTGAGAGCCACTTTTGTGGATTTATCCATTTCATAAGAATTCATGACCAAAAAGTAACTATTAATAGGATTGTCTTCATCACCTAATTAGCATAAGCTGCCAGTGTGAAACTACTTATCCAGACATTCTGAACGATGCCCAGGACTGCGAGTGGATAACCGATGTATTATGGCAAGGACCTGCCTATTTACAATTCACAGCAGCAAAGCCACACAAATTTGTTTTATGTTTTTCTTTTTGAGGGCCAGGGGTTGAAATGGAAAACAATCCTCTTTGTTTTGGGAAGAGTGGTTACCGCACAGTGGAAGTGAAACAAAGTTATCTCACTCAGCACTCGAGACCTTGTTTACGTACCCTGGGCTGGGTTTGTCTGTGGGCACCGGCTTCAGACGGAGGAACAGGAGGACGATGTGTGTGCAGGCAGCAGTACTGTAACCCTAACCGTAAGCCTAAATAAATCAAAACAACTTGAAACCCAAACAACCGTGTAGCCGACTGTATTGAGAGACGCACCGTAAGTCAGACAAGAGGAAAACACGGAGGAGGAGAATCTCTACCCCATCCTTTATTAATAAGCCCGTAAAAATGAAGCAGCACAAATAGAGCAAAAGAAAAGAATAACCTTGCAGCCATTGAGTGCATTTTTAATCAGTTGGGTGATCTGTATAAAAATAGATATGTATACAGATGTTCAAATGAATGCTTATTCATTAGCACATCTGTTCCGTGTGTATCCATCACTCCCCCATTAAAATTCCAGCCAACAGGTAGGTTTTATGATGTTATTGCTAGGCAACAGCAGGGCAAATTGGCACCGCACTGGAATGTACTCTGGGGCCTCCGAACTCCTGAGCCCGCGAGTTGCCGGGGACAACGGACCGGGCCCGAAAAGAAAATCAATATTGCCTAAATAAACCGAGACAGCCCCTCACACCTTCTGGCCCAGTCTCTCAGCCAGGTCTACGTGTTCACACATCAGACCCCCCGCTGGCTCTTTACTTTACACCCAAACGCCCCAGATGAGAACTGTGCATGTGCGTGCGTGCGTGCGTGGGTGCGAGCGAGGTTGTTCCACATTCAGCCGACGATCCAATAAAAACAATAGGATTTTAAACAAGGCGATATTGATTCCCGTTGTGAATCTTCTATTCCGTCATAATGCCAGTCCGTCCAAAGGGACTCGGGAGTGAATACAGACACAGGTGATATAACGGGTGGGCTAGACGGCGCGCATAGACGCCCACAGGTAGGCACGTGTACCATCGGGGAATCGAAGCAGCATTATCTTTTTTGTCTGGGAGTCTAACCCCACTTGCACCCCAATCTAATATCCGCACGATTTAACAGTAACCTGACATTAACGGAATTGGACTGCGCAATTAGCGGTTGAGCCGATTGAATCACGGCGGCATTAAGGAGCCTCACTTTCACTAAAACCATCCCCGCTCAACCTTCTGTTAATGACGTCCACGATGCCAACAAAATGTCTGTTGTGCAGTCGGTGATTGAAAAGGACAACTCTTAATTGAAATGTTTAAATAATGAGCGGACTACATTAGCAATTAAATTGTCACACGAGTTATTCCATTAAACCTTAACGTTCACCAGAAACAACAAAGGGTCTATCCTGCGGTCGGTAATTGGAACAGACACGCCATGACAGAAATGTTTAAACAATGAGCAGAGGAAATAAAACTTCATTGTGTTACTGGAGTTATGCCATTAAGCCGTTTATGTTTTTATCACAACAAGCAACCGTCTCTTCTGTCGGGAGCTGTTGGAGAATGCTATACTGTTAGCTGTGAGTGAGGGGTCTGAATGCCACACTGTTCTTTAGTGGCTACTTTTCCTTTACCTGTGTATTATAAATACATTTCTTCTGCCCCCAACACAATATTTCCAGAAAATGCTTTCTATGCCGGGAAAGCAGGACTTTATGAATGCAGGTGTTGCCTATAGACAAAACAGCCGTTGGAAATCTGTTTATCTCCCAGTGGAGTTGAGTCGCGGCGTGAGCATTGTTGACGTTATTAGATTTATTTTTTTGTTTATTTCAATATGTTGTTGGTCGGCTGCCAGATATTCTGGCCAGCACAGTGCTTTCGAGGCTAACTTGATTATCTTCCTGCAAGGCACGCTTATATACGGCAATTTATCCCCATTGGTTTAGTCAGGTAGCACTTTGATTTTTTTCTATGTCTTAAATAATTAAACGCTTCTTTCTGACTTGATTTATTATTCCCACAAAAATACAAAAATATTATTATCCCCAGTTATTTCCATCTCAGACTTCTAACTACATCCAAGTGGATGCCTTAAATGTGCCTTTGTGAACCTATGAAGAGGATTTATGGTGCAAAAAGCCAGCTAATTTCTTAACATCCCCTCTGTTAGGAACATCCTCGCCCAGCTAGCTAGCTGGATGCTTCTTTTCTCTTAATGACTCATCATCAAAAGGGTCATAGTGAATAATTGAAAATGAACAAAATGATGCGTTCTGCGCCACAACACAATACAGTCCTGTCATAATTCCTAACAGTAATTAAGCCGTGCACGGTGAACGAAGGCTGGTGTCTCCAATGCTTTCCCACCGGCGTTCAATTTCAAACGGCTTCCCAGTAATTCTGAATACTGCCAGGCGAACTACAACACCGCTCTAAAAGCTCTCCGTGCGCACTACCCAGTCTATTCTAGGAAATTGGGGGAGAAAAAAAAGAAGGTTTTTGCATTCTTTTTTGTTTTGATATTCAAACTCGTAGGAAAGAAAGGAGTGACTGCTGTGAAGGGCAATCGCATAAATCATTCACCCGCGATATATTTCATCTCTGACCTCATAGAGAATCTCATTCCCGTGCATCGAGCCAGGCCCAGCCATTTGAAAAGGAAAAGTGGCTGGAGAAGAATGGGAAGAAAATTGGAGGGGAAAGAATAACAACGTACGTATGTATCCATTGTCCGTAAATGAGATCCACTAGGTCTCTCAATCTCTCTCTTTACCCCTGTGTCTCTCTACCTGCTCTCTCTCTCTCTTTCTCTCTTTTTCCTCAGGCCTTTGGTCCAACTCTTGTTTGACAGGATCAAAGACAGACTTCAATATCAATGAGGAAGAGCCACAGAGGTAGAGAGAGGGACAGATCCAGGTGCGGCTATGCCTCAGACACTGATGTGTTTGGGAGATTTGTACAATTCTACGGCTTTGCTTTACCGCGGGAATCTTTCCGTAATCTTATCATGAAAAGCTTGAAGTCGATAGTTGATGACTTGTGTGGATGAAAACAAACGAAAGAAGGGGAATTGTGATTCCTTCGGTTTCTTTTTGTAATCATGCGATTGGTTGCCGTCTCTCTTCCCTTCCTCTAACCCTGTAAATGTTGCTGTGGGTCATGAAGCAACAAAACCGCTGCATTTTTTGTTAGATCACCTTGAAAACTAGTTGCTTGTAGAATGCACTTCCACGGCCACTTCTGCCATGGGATGTCGACGTCAGCTGTATCTGTACAGCCCTTTGTGCGGTAGCGTGTGTGGAGGATGGCTGGTTGAAGCAGCCGGACCTGGCCCCAAGTCAGACAGATTGGACTCTGGGGCTTGGTGAGTCTGCACACCTGAGACACATTGAGCAATCAGTGTGCACTGGTCCAACCAGCCGACCGGCTGTCTTCCAGCACCACCCTTTTGTCCTTTCTTTGTCTGGAGAGGCCCCACGGTGGAACAGGGACAATGCTACACGTCACCTAGGTGACTTTACCTGGCCTCCTCCAGACAAGGACGCAGGAGGGCGATGTGGGAAGACAGATTTATTGTCTTTATTGAGTTTATAGACAATGATACATGACCTGGTGCACCCGTGTTTCCAAGCAGGTGATCTCTGCCTGACTGTGTGTGCTGATGGCTGGTTTTACCTGTTGCCACATTGATTAATCGATGCACAACACGTGCGCAGGCTCACCCAGCCCCAGAGGCCATAAGTCTCCCTCGGGCCAGGTGACCAGCCATCACACACGCACGCACGCACGCACGCACACACGCACACACACGCATACGCACATGCACACCCTTAATCCTAGTTCCAGTCCCACAGGACTTCTCCAAGCAGAAACCAAGGTTAGGTAAGGTCTAGGTATCATGAAATCTATTTAGCAACGAGTGCATAAATACATCATGATTGTGCTAGTCACGATTCATAAGCATGAAGTTTGAATTCACAGACCATTCATTACTTTTTATCTGATTCATTCATTAGTCTTTGCTGTACAGTGATGGCATTGAAAGGAATCAGTTCAAAGAATTGATTTATTTTCTGAGGTATTTGAGACCGGGTTTGTTACTATGTTGTTATTGAGAAAGTACCCTCGGTTTACTTCCTCCTGAAATTAAGCGGTAAATTGCAGCGGCATAACCCTGTTAATTAGTTCCAGCCAGTGAGCCAGCTGCATGGTTTTGTAGGGCAACAGGGAAGTTAGCTTCACTACAGGGGGGCTTCTCCACAGATGTAGCCTCCCTAGAGTCGCTCTGCGGGGGGGGGGGGGGGGGGGGGGGGGGGGGGGGGGGGGGGGGGGGGGGGGGGGGGGGGGGGGGGGGGGGGG
>JAOPUA010000161.1:10849621-10860023 GCA_027122455.1 Trisopterus luscus | reverse complement strand
TGTGTGTGTGTGTGTGTGTGTGTGTGTGTGTGTGTGTGTGTGTGTGTGTGTGTGTGTGTGTGTGTGTGTGTGTCCTGTGCAGGTAAACAGCGAGGAGCACGACAGTTCTGGGGGTGAGGATGAGGTCTGGAACAGGGACATCCCGTCTGACATCCTGGAGAAGATCCCCCTGGGGAAGGAGGTTCCTGCTCACACAGTCACCGTGTGGATCGACCCCCTGGACGGCACCCAGGAGTACACCGGTAGGTCCGGTACACTGATTGGTTAATGGACTTCATGCTACGCAACAACCTAATCATGTCCAAAGTTCTCTCAGATGAAAAGGACAGAGTAGAGAGGGGTGAGGAGCAGGGTGTGCAGATCTTGCATAGTGTATGTTTTTAAATGTGTAATTTTACATACCCCTGACAAAAATAACAGCTAAGGGATGAGCTTAACTTGTTTGGCTAAAGCGTAGCCTAACCACGCTATGCTACTAGTTCTGTTACTACTGTTAAGTACTTAGGTGACGAGGGACACAACAATCGCATTCTAGGTTTACGATTGTATCCTTGTTGCTTGTGGGACATTAAGTCTGTTCCAGTCTTGTGCCTGCTGTGTCTTCAGAGTGTTGACTTTATTTGGATGAAATGCCACAACCTCACCACTTAGACCCATTATTCATGTCTTTGTGTTTCGTTCACCATAAAACTCTCTCTCCATGTCTCTCGCTCTCTGTAGAGAACCTGTCCCAGTACGTCACCACCATGGTGTGTGTGGCGGTGGACGGTAAACCGGTCATCGGAGTCATACACAAGCCCTTCACTGGAGACACCGGTAATCAATGTCACCTTTGATTCCGACTTTCATTCATAAGTTTGCTCTATTCGTTCTAAATGCTTAGTGTGTGGGGGAGGATGAGTAGAATGGGATCAGGATTTAATTGGATTGTGGGAAAAAAACACCAGCAAAGTGAGGGGTCACGCCAGCTGGCTGTGTGTTAGTCCGTTAATGACACATGGTACCAGTCATGTAACACATGTTGTTTTCGTTTGAAATGTTAAGTCTGTCTGAGCCCAAAATTGTCATCAGCGCATGTCAAGCGCATTCATGTCTGTCCGTCGGTCTCTAAAAATGTATCAATTCATCCCCTCCTTCCTATGCATCTGTGTGTTTGACTCGGCTGCTTTGCCACCAATCCTATGTTTGACCCTCTCCCGACCCCCCCGTGACCCCCTGATGGGTGACCCCAGCCTGGGCGTTTGTGGGCCATGGCACCAACGTGCGTGCGCGGGCCTCCTACAACAGCAGCCCACCCAAGGTGATCGTGTCGCGCTCGCACGCAGGGAAGGTGAAGAGCTTCATTCAGGACGCCTTCGGGAACACTACCACCATAACACCAGCAGGCGGAGCTGGTGAGTGTAAAAAACTGATGTAAAAAATAAAATTGTGAATGCTCGCTAGCGTTTACTGTAAGAAGCAGAGGACGAAATGATGTGTCGTTATGGGGAGATATTGTTGTGCTTGAAACTGCCATGACTTTCTCATGCAAGGAATGCCCAAACAAAGCTCAGATTTGCCACAGTTAGGGTATATTATATATTATATGTTATTATGTGGATATGATGCAATCTGATGTACAAGCCCTATTCTGATTTGTTTTTACTTTGTCTTTGGTGTGTGTGTGTGTGTGTGTGTGTGTGTGTGTGTGTGTGTGTGTGTGTGTGCCTGCCTGCCTGCCTGCCTGCTGTTTGCCGTCACTCTCAGGCTACAAGGTCCTGTCCCTTGTGGAGCTCCTTCCTCATGACACAGCTGCCACTTCAGACCAGGCTGATGTCTACATCCATGTCACCTTCATCAAGAAGTGGGACATCTGTGCTGGCGCCGCCCTGGTAGCAGCTCTGGGTAATGACACCATAATCACATACATTGTCTTTGGTGTCAGTAGATTACCGCGACACTATGGTTGTGGCCCATTTTATAGGATGCTTGCTAGTTCTGGCACCAGCACTACCACTCAAACCTGCAGTACTTTCACTCCTAACGTTCTACTGCAGCTATTTACTCCATTACTGCCTTCCAAGAGCACCCGTCCAAGAGTCTATCCACCAGGGACTCTGTCTCTATGAATCGTTTTAGTCTGGTGCACTTTTGCCCCCAGTGTGAAAAAACCTTAAACAGCTAAATCCTTTGTATGTGACTCGCCAGGGCTTTACCCGGCAATACAATACTTTGTGGTTCTGATGGTGACCCGGTGTGTCTCCTGGTCATGTGTTCAGGGGGCAAGATGACTACGCTCAAAGGGGAAGACATCGACTACAGCGGCAGCGAGGGCAACAGCGGCGGCCTGGTGGCCACCGTGGGCCTGGACCACAAGGCTCTGCTGGAGAAGCTGCACAACTGGGTCCCCGAGAAGCACTGATGTACCCACATAACACGCACCCTTATACCCGACCACACACACGGAGCTGTCGATGGTTCGGACAAAATGGTACGGCCAAGCCATGAGCCGAGACATTTAATGGCATCTCATCGTTGTACAAAGACACACAAAAGAAACCCGATCTGTTTAGTAGCGAAGTGGCTACGGTAGCAATATGGAGCACAACCGCGGCAGAAACCAGCAGAGACGCAGGGACGTCCTCGTAAACCAGCTAGTTTTACCAGATATCACCGGAAATCGGGAGTACGGGGAAACGTGAAACACATCGTTGCCGTGACTCGTCTTTGCAGGTTTTGTTTGACCCCTGACCCCTGAAAGGTTGTGTAACTGGTGTTATCCCCCTGTCTAGATAACACTCATTAGCTACCTCCCCTTCCCTATAAACCCATCTCTATGTCATATCCCCATATCTCCGGTCAATCCTGTTTTCTTGGAAGACATGATACTGAAGAATACCAAGCAAGCTATTTAAAATCAGAAAAATGCATCAAATCAAGAAAAAACAACAACATTGTTTTGTTCTACATTGAGTTTAGAGCACGATCATGCATGATTTTTATACATGTAATTATAAAAAGTGTTCATTTCAATGTGTGGTCGTAGCAACTGATAATTTCACTGGTTATCTACCTACTGCTCCTGGTAAAATGGTACTTTCATTCACCTAGCGGCTCATCTTGGTCTATTCCGTATTCAGTTCCCCCACGCAGCTAGTGTTTAGAATCAAGACGGTCACTAGGTGAATAAGGCCAAATGGTAACTGCCTGTTCAACTTTAGGGTTTTACAGGCAAGAACATGAGTGCTGAGCTTCAAAATGTATTGAATGATGCCACAATTGTTCATTTGTTAAAGGGTGTTTGACTTTTTTTATAATATAAGAGAATTACTGCTTAATATTAGAAAAAAGCCAGTGATGGTTTCTGTTTAATAATCAACCTCTTGTCAATAGTCGTAATGACCCAACGCAATCATATTGCAGCCTAGTTCTGAAGACTGAAGCCATCTTGCTCAATACTGATTCACATCAAAAGCCGTTTGCTGTCTATTATTTGTGTTGCATTAATGGATCTGGAGATGGAAGTCCATAAGCTAGCAAGGAGGCTTGCTAGCTGATATGGCTGTGTCTGGCTGATATCCGGTGGTCCGATTCAGTATAGATAACCCAGTAGTTATCTTTACTAATTAATAAAAGTTGTTTCTGTGGGGATTTGCTAATTCGGTACGAACAAATAAGCACAAACTAGATGCAATTGAACAAAAGTGTCTTGAATGGCGTACGCTCAAATACCTGGTAGGACTTATACTCTGTCAAACTATTTTTTGTAGAAGTTTCCTCTGCTGTCAATGTTCTGTGTTTTTGATGCAAGTTTTTCTTACGAGTGCCTTTTGTACAAGCATGATGAGACCTAGGCCTGACGTCAAGAGTGCTTGTAGAGCACGGCTCAGAACGTCTGGCTTACAGCTCTTCACCGGGTTGGTGATTTTATAGTGGGACTTGTGAGGGATGTGTTAACCCTGGTAGCCTCTTGCGCTGTACTCGGGACACATCCTCGTTGGTCAAACCTGTGGGTCATTGGCTTTAACTGTGACCCAGTTGGGTGGATGAGCCTCGGCTCGTGTCTAAACAGATCTCCCCTCCTGATCCAGAGACATCATCATTTTCATGCTGTGTGCTGTCCTGGGTCTCTATAGTGTTTAGAGGAACCAGGGCCTGCAGAGTGTATGTGGCCCACCTTGATGGGCACGCACACACACTCAGGACACACACTTTCTCTCATTAGAACTCCTTCATTCGGGCTTTTCAGTCATCTGTGGCTGGAACTCCTGGCTCTATTGCACCAGTACTATGCCCTGCCTGTGAGTGTTGGCACGGCGATGGAGTGTGTGGAACTTGGAACTGCTCCCCCTAACGGACCTTCAGTCTTTTGTGATCCTGACTTTTAGATTCCTGACGTCAAAGTTACTGGCGTTTTATTGTGGAATTGTGTGACAAGTGATGAAACACATTTATTTTGTGTGTGTGTGTAATGCGTGATCAAAAAATCTGTATGAAATATTATATTCCATTAATAAACAACATGGGGATAATAGGCAAAAATAACCATCAATTATAACAACTTTTCAGGTCACGATCCATCATTGAATTATGAATTGATCACAGTTAATTGTCACGTGCTAATAGCTACAGTCCTCTTCATACATACCGTTTCACTGTTAATTAGGAGAGTTATCGTTACTTCAGTATAAGTAATAACTAAAAATACAAAACTTTGTTTCACATTTCAAACACACACCGCCCCAAGTGGATGGTGAATTCAGGTGGTGTTATCCTGCCCCTCAGTTCATGACTCATTGCCTTTTATTGTGAGTTTCCAATAAAAAACATACCATATTTGTGCATGGTGACATTAGCAGAGTCCAGTGTCTGTCATCAATAACCCCGGGCCTGGCTTTAGCAGCGAGTAGCTGGAACACAATGGTATTATTGTGTTTGAGTCATTCAGCAGATGCTTTTATGCAAGTCACTGTTCTTATTTGGGATACGTCAGAAGTGAGACATCTCGCTGATCAACTGGATATTAGGTTCTTTACTTAAGATGTATTTATCACCACTGTTTCTTAAAGGTCACTAGGGTGTAGATAGGTGATGTAAATGTTGCCCCTTGATGCCACTAGAGCGATATATTCTCACAAATCTGCAGACATGGTCATATCTTGGTGGGCCGGGTGTTTGTTTATTTTGCTTCCTATTAATTTAAACCAATCATGTTGCTGGAGATAAATTTGGCAAACCGCAAGCAGTAGTAAACAATATATTTTTTAAATACACCATGAGACCAGCAACTGTAGCAATCTTCTGAACGATCAGCAAGAATTAGTTTTCAGTAGAATATCTCCTTAACAAAACAGGAAATAAGTTAGAACTCCGCCCCTTGCTCTCTTTGTTCCTTTCCACATCATATTTAGCCGTTCCATGGAACAGAAAACAACCAGGGGGTGGCTGCAAGATCATAGAATTTTCATTGTTCTGTGCAATATCTTAATTTATTTGCAGCAATAAATGGGCAGCCCCTTATCCTGCTTAATCAAGAGTAACAAACCAAAAATATTACAGAGAGTGATACAGACACACCACTTCCAAGGAGGCAATAAAACAAAACAGAAAACAAAACCCCTGGCCAAGAAATCGATGCCACAAAGGCCAAAGGTGAATTAGTTCATCAAACCAGATCTTCACAAACTTGACAGCTTATTTTTTTTTGTCATTTTAATGTGTTCTGAAGTCACTTAAGTCAGATAATTAAAATAAATCTATGTTTATCAACATAATTAACGTTAATATAATGTTAAAGAAAACTCATTGACAAAAACAATACATTTTGTGTGTATTACAAACAAAGTGCCTGGATATTTTTTTCTTCAAATAAATTAATGGACAGCAAATTCCAAAAAGTGGTATAGCCCCCGAAACCATTTCTCATTTACAGACATTACAGACATGGTTAGCCCTTGGAAGTGATCGACCAATGGCCAGTCAGAGCGGAGGCGTGGCTCACTGGCAGTTTGTCATTGAATGGGAAGTCATTGGTCTGAACAGTAGTGCAGGTGAAGAGTCAACTGTTAAATAGAAAAGACTCAATTAAAAATCATCACTGGCCCCATAATCTACTTTACTAGGAATTGTAACATAAATAAAAAAAAGATTCTGTGTTACAGAATCAAGACCTAATAATAAATACAATAAAGAGCTTGTAAAGGGACTTACTGTTCATGTATGTCATGGTGGGGTCTGAAGGGATGTAGGACGAGTATTGCAGGTTATCCAGGGGTGGCGTCAGCTGACCAGAGGGGATCAGCGTCATGACTGTAGACGGGCCCGGGTTGGGGTACACATGTTTCTTTTGGCGGGCACGACAGTTCTGGAACCACACCTGTTGTGAAGTCAAGGAACTTATATTACTGAGGTACCAGCTGGTACCCACAACATATTTAGGGAACACTAGAAGTGTTGGCTTATCATATTCCTGTGTGGAGAAACAGATTTATTAATTATCCAAATGGCCAGACAGTAAATTCTGTATACCTGTATAACCCTGCGGCTCAGCCCGGTTCTCTCTGCCAGGACCTGCAGCGTCTGGGCATCTGGGTTGTTGTCGTTCGCAAACTGGCACTGCATTATCTACAGAAAACACAGCAACCTCACCTTACAAAAGGGCCCCCATTTTACCCCAAGGTGTTATGTTGATTAGCCATCACAAAAATCAAACCCAACACGTGGGTGTGTCCACCCAGATGTATTATGGACGGCCTATGGTACAGTGCAGTAGGGTGGGCTGATCAGTGTGTCAAACATATGTTGTGTGATGTGTGATTTTGTATTGGCTAATCAACATCACCACTGCGGATGGCAACACGGCACTCAAATATGCACTTAACCTCCATCGTGATTGTGCAGTTTCCCATCTCAACTGGCCATCTTAATAGGCAGTATACCTCTAGCTGGTCGGCAGTGAAGCTGGTCCTGGCTCTCTTGGTGGGCTTGGATTTTGGACCGCTGACGTCTTGGTCTGAAGGATCAGTTTCCTCCACTTGAACTTTATCTGAGTGACAGGAAAAAGGCAGGCCAGCAGATTAAAGCACTGACCTACTAACCGCATGGGCCTACTATTTTATTTTAGTTACATTTCGTTTTTATTGTATTTATTAAACCCAAATAAAATAAACTGATTTTAAAAAGGAAATTAACTACTCTTTTCTTTAAACTACATTCAGTATAAGCTACAGAAAAGAGGGAATAGTTAGGAAAAATAAAACATTCATGATCTGACATAAAAAAAAAACTGTGCTTCCAGAATTGGTCGTTTAAGATAATCATAAAGCACCTGTAGCTTATTTACCCAACATATAGCTATCTCCATCACGGTGTATTGCATTGGGGAAATCTGGTGGCATGGTCTATCACTTCAGTGAATTGTTGCTCACACGCGGCTGCATTGATAGCCGTCCGGTCCACTCACTGCTTTCCTGCGTGTGCTTAATGTTCTCCATCATGATGTCGTAATGCGGACGGCAGAGTACGCGGTCTTCCACCAAGCCGAACTCCTCTCCGGTGGACAGCTGCCGCTTGCACGAGTGGCAGGAGAAGCAGGCGATGTGGAAGGTCCGACCGCGTGCCTGGCGCACCCAGTCGTTTGAGTGCATGTTGCGGCCGCAGCGCGCGCAGCGCGTACCATACCTCCTATATGAAGAATACCTCGTACATTGTTATATATTGCTTTACAAAATAGCGCGGTTAAATGGAGACAAGTGACATGCAATTAGCTTTGTTGAATTCAAATAACTTATTTATTTTAATTATTATAAAAATAACCAAATTATCTGACTTTATTGTGATCTGTGATTTATATTTGAGTGAAATATAGCCTATTGTATCCATTAGGCCAAATACCTCACCTTTTTATTTCGTTTGTATATATAAATGATAAAAAAAATCAGTCGAGTTCAAATGTCCACTCAAAATCATTTCTAAATTTTTTACATGATAAAAGGTGACATTATTGCAAACATTAAATAGTCGATATATTAGAATATAGGGTAAAGCAAATAAAATACAATAAACGTCCCCTATTGAAATGTCTAGGCTATGCTTCCGTCTTTTAATGCCTTTGATGTTTATTTACCTGAAGTAATCGAGTTTGCAGAAGATCTGCTTGTCTTTGATGTAGCAGCTCACGTGCCGTCCCAGCGCCGTCTGGCAGACGCTGCACGAGAGGCAGCGCCCGTGCCAGCACAAGTTGTTCACCTAAAATAGACAACAACGTACGTAAAGACATTCATTTGTAAATAAGGACGCTAATTTAATGGGTCCATATGGCAACCTTTAGCGGTATCACAACTTTAAAATATGTTAGTTAGGGAGTTCGCTATACAAAAAATGAATTGAAACATATTTTGGTTGTTTTTGTATTGGTCCGGGCTGACCTTCAGGAGGTATCTGTCCACGATCTCCAGGCCGCAGGAGGTGCACAGGGTGTCCGACTGCACGGAGCTCACGGTGGGTCGCGATGAGGAGGAGGAGATAAGGGAGGAAGGAGAATAAGAGTCCTCCTCCTCAAAAAGATCATCAGGCCCGGAGGAGCCCTGGCAAAGGTAAAGGTCAGGTAAGGTGCATGAGATCATTTATGGCAGATTATTCTTTATAACGACATATTGTCAGTGTTTGGACACACACACACACACACACACACACACACACACACACACACACACACACACACAGTGAAGGTTTACAACTTATTCCAACTTCCTTGGTTATGTCACTACAGCATCCAGATGTGTTGTGTTCATTGTGAGCAGGTGCTCAACATCAGGATCAAGGATAGCAGAACCCCTTCGAGCCCACAAAAAACCTGTTCTAAATATTTATGCCCCAAAAACACAAAGAAGATAAAAAAAAAACACTGTCGGTCCAACACGCAAATTGGAACATGACTTTTACTTCAAACAAACAAAAGAGCCTGAATTTTGGAACACAAGAGCTCAGTGGCCTCCCCACCGTGGACCAGCAGGTCCTGTCCGTCAACGTGCTTCATTGTCCACTCAGGCTGCTGGGTGGCTGATAAACTCCAAAGGGGTTGAGGGAAGCCGTTGCTTATATGAGTAACTAAGTGCTTTGTCCCACCGGTCTGAGGAGAATCGTAGCGTTAAATTCTAATGGAAGGAGAGAGCACTATAAAGTAAAAGAGAAAAACCAATAAACCAATCACTTGCTTTAAAAAAAAGAGATAATATATGATTTAATATATATTTTTATGCTGAAAGTATGATTTTAAGAGGGTGTTATTGAAATAATTAAGTGGAAAGCACTCGTCAAATTGGTGGAATTTTGTATTATTTCTGTAAGTGTATTTCTTTCTTTATTAAATGTATAAATTGCTAATTTGTGTGTTTAAAAAAGAAAGAACTACTGATGTGCCAATCTTCAATAGATAGACATTTTGAGGGGACATTGAACGCTCCTCCTTTTAGGACCTCAAATGGCCGGGCTGCATTCCCCACAGCCGCTCAGCTCCCTGCCCTCCTGCTCCTCTCCCACCATCTTTTGTTCCCATGTTGTTTCATTTATTTGTGTGTCCCAAGTTCCCATGTGAAGCCATTTGTGACGAACCAATTTGTTAAAAAAAAGCACTTAAAATAAATTGACTTGACTTAAGAGCTCCTTCAAATCGGCTGATAGTAGAAGAAGAGTCATTAAAAAAAATGAACACCATAACAAGCCATTAACCCTTGCTGTCCCTAACTAACCCAAATGTTCCCCTCCAAATCCCAAGAAAAAATCTTTAGGAAATGATGTGATTTACTAATCTTAATTCATATATATATATTTTTTATTTATAAGCATGTTTTGGAAGTAGATTTACCCCAAGGTGGGTCTGAGGTCGGAAAACAAAAAGCATTTTCTTTTAGGTCCAGCCTAAGAAGTAACACATTTCTGAAAAAATTCCAGTGAATATGATAACAAAATGATCAAATCTAATTGTGGCCGCCTTCAGCAAGCATTGGAGGGATTGGATGAGATAACAAGACGTTTCATATTTTCACCGGTGTCAACGAACATCAATGCAGATCCAACCTTTGAGCTGCGTGTCGGTCTCTCCCAACGATTTGCCACCCCCAAGCACATGGATTTTCCACTTTTTCATGCGTTGTTGTTGTTTTATGAGAAAAGACCGAGATGCACACTGAGGTTTGGAGGTCAAAGGTGAGCTAGAGCGCTTTCCTTTACGTTCAGAGTGAGCGGAGATAAAGGCGAAAAATGGGACCTGCTTCCCCTGTCTAAAAGATGAGAGATGCAGCTGACAATCCATGTGACCCGGTGCGTGCGCACACACACACACACACACACACACACACGCACACGCACGCACACACGCACACACACACACACACGCACACACGCACACACACACACACACGCA
>JAOPUA010000161.1:10735554-10755054 GCA_027122455.1 Trisopterus luscus | reverse complement strand
TGTTATTGTTATGACGGTCAACCTTCTCATGGAATTACCTCTGTTTGAAATCTGCATACAGAATCCTGTTGGGGAAGCCCTTCCTGCAGATCCTGATGCCTTCCAGCACACCGTTACAGCGTAGCTGGTGCATCACCAGCGGGTTCTCCATGGCCCCAGGAGTCTTGCTCTCATTGGGGATGAGGCAGCGGACAAAGTGAGGGTGAGTAGACCTCAAGTTGGTCATCAGCTTGTTCAGGTTCTCCTGTTAATAGGAAAATAAACACATTTTCTACACTTGTTATACAGATGTTCAACACTGAACTTAATCATAAAACTTAACTTAATCTTAAAAGTGTTTGACATGATTTGTTTCTTGTCAAGCAAAGGTAAATTATCTTGAATGGATTATCAAAGATAGATGATCCACACAGCCAGCAGTTTGTTAATTAACCGTTGATTAACCACAACGATTTTGGATCATGATGGCCTCGTGTTTGTATTTCCTTCTTCAGTCACACTAGTAGTTTTACTAACCCTGTGCAACGCCGAGACAGTCTGGAAGGAGGATCCCTTCTTCTTTCCACCACCTTTTCCTCCCTTTCCATCTGCTGCTCAATGACAAAAAAATGGAAAATTAGAATTCACAATTAAACCAAGACAATATTGATGATGGCCTGCTATTGTAGACAATAAGATATTCTTCCCTTTCCAAATTTGTTTACCTGAATCTGAACCAGCATAATTTACGAAGAGTGCGGACAACATTTTAAGATTCGACTTCTGGTAAAGTCCCACAACAGTTTCATTCAGCGGATCCTTGTTCTTCACCAGCCAGTTAAAGATATTGTAGTCCACGGTGCCAGCATAGTGAACCAGGGAGAAGTGGGCCTCTGGTTTTCCCTTGATAACCCTGGGCTTCTGGAAGTTGTTGGATTTCCCCAGGTGGTTGTCATACAGCTTGGCCTTGAATGTGGCGTCACTGGCCTTGGGGAACATGCACTCCTCTTCAAGGATGGACATGATACCCATGGGCTAAGGAGAGGAAAAAGTGTGTAACACTATATTTATATATCATAATACATGTTTTTTTAACACTTAATTCATTCAATTCAATTATTTCCATATCTTACCTTTTCAATCAAGTCGATGCAGGCCTGCAAGTCCATACCGAAGTCAATGAAAGTCCATTCAATGCCCTCTTTCTTGTACTCCTCTTGCTCCAGCACAAACATGTGGTGGTTGAAAAACTGTTGCAGTTTTTCATTGGTGAAGTTGATGCAGAGCTGCTCGAAAGTGTTGTACTGAAACAGAAAATGTAATTGATTCGTTAATATATACAGTATATTACAAATATATGAAAAAAGTGTACACGGATCATCTGTGCTCACATCAAAGATCTCAAATCCAGCAATGTCCAGCACACCAATGAAGTACTGGCGGGGCTGCTTGGTGTCGAGGGACTGGTTGATCCTCACCACCATCCACAAGAACATCTTCTCATACACTGACTTAGACAGCGCACCGATGGCATAGTACACCTTGCATGGAAATACATAATTGAATTAACATTTTCTACAACAACCAGCTCAAATATTTTGAAACCCTTTGAACATTTACCCACCTGCTGAACACTTTGTCCCTTGGTGACCCACTCATTCCCTACTTTGACTCTCGGGTGACACAAACCCTTGATGAGGTCTGCAGAGTTCAGGCCCATCAGATACGCAACTTTGTCAGCATCTGCAGAGGGGCAAAGATAAACAGTATTTACAGTCTTGCCTAAAGGTTGCATTCTGGACATGGTGATCTGCTTGTCTGCTTATCATAATTTAACATGGCTCACCCTCGCTGCCATCAGGCTCAGCCTGCTCCTCACGCTGCTTCTGCTTGAACCTCATGTTGCCATAGTGCATGATGGCACCAATCATCTTATAGATGCCATTTTTGTCTTCTTGGGTGAAGCCCAGCACATCAAAAGCATCCTAGTTGAGGAGAAAAATGCATGGTGTTGGCACTACAATTCGCGATCTGGGATAGAGAATGAATCTTGTTCCTCAAAATAGGAAAATAATCATCTGGATTTACATCAGTCATCACTAATTCATCAGCATCATTGATGGAGGCTACTGTCGTCTCCCCTTGAGAAATGAAGGAGTAGTCGTAGGGGTTGTTGGTGATGAGCAGCATTTCTGAAATTGAAAATCAATGCATCATGTGGTGGTTGTGAATATGATATGGTCGTAGCTAGTTCTGGCAGGGACCTCTAGTCATACACTGTGGTTGACGGCTAACGAGGTCCAATCAAACGCACGTACACTGATAAGCAGTCAACACTGACAGCAGAATTTGCCCACAAGCACCCCAGTCTCCACCTGCTTTGGTTCTGCTCTGTAACGTTTACAATGGGTTGAGATATCTGATGTACCCCATGGGGATTGTATAGTGCTCCCTGTTGTCAAATGTTGGTATGCTGTTGGTATTCTGTATGTTCGGTGTATCTGTATCTTGTGCTTTAAATCCAACAGCAGGGAGCGGCTGAATAAAGTGGAACAATACCGCAAAACTAAATTGTGTTACCATTTCATGAACTAAATGGTTAAATCTATGACATGAGTTATTCCCGTCAATAGTATAATGCAAAATAGTGTAATGTGGGGTGTTTGATTTACCAAGCAACTCAGGTTTCTTCTGAGACAGAATCTGGTAGAAGATGTGGTAATCTCTCTCAGCCTTCAGCTGGAAAGTGACACGAGACTTTTCCAATAGATCTGTGAAGAGGCATAGATCTAGTCAGGCAGTTTATTGATAAAGCATATTTATTAATATCTAAGGATTCCTAACAATTCTCCTCAAAATGCAAGAAAATCTGGTTGAAGTCTTGTATGGATCAGAATTCCTATCATTGATACAATTATAAGAAAGATAATGGGAAAAGAAATGTGTGTGAAACAAAAAAAGCAGCTTACAAGTCTCAATATCCGCAGAGGCCAGCTTTCCACTGGCGGCAAAATGGATTCTAATAAATTTGCCCTGAAAATAACAAGTTAACCCAAAACCAGGGTTGTTTAATATCAACGCATTATCAAAACCATGTTAGTGAAAATATATGTCATTGTAGAAAAGTACTCACAAATCTGGAAGAATTGTCATTCCTGATGGTTTTTGCGTTACCGAAGGCCTCCAGGGCTGGGTTAGCCTGGATGATTTGATCCTCCAAGGTGCCCTGGGACAACAAGAGAACACAAGTTTAAACAAAACTAACAAAATAGTTTTCAAAATGAGGTTAAGATTGTCTGATTGTTAAGGCTAAGCGTGATGTTGAGGTTAAGATACTCTGAAGGTTATGGCAGAGCCTAAGAATGTTGAGCTAGTCCTTTCAAGATTGTCACCTTTTTGTCTGAGTTTCCTTCCTTCTTCCCACCGGCAGCGGCGATACTGGCAAAGTACTGAATGACACGCTTGGTGTTGACTGTTTTCCCAGCACCAGATTCTCCGCTGGTAACATAAGTTGATGATGCAAAAGACTTAGTCTTATTGAAACAAGCTTACTGTTTTGTTTCTGAATAACAGATATGACCGGAATAGTCTCATTATAAAATGATTACTATTTCACCATCATTGGTGACATGCAGACAGTTGTGAGACAGATAGAAGGCCCTAAACTAAGAAGGTTTAGGCTGTTATTATAACTCAAATGAACCAGATCAGATAGCTATAATAATTGGTACAGCAGGGTTTGTGTATTTTTAAACTCAGAATCAATCACATGGCAGTGGCACATTTTTTCGTGAATAAATAACTTAACCCCAAAAAACTCACGTGATAAGAATCGATTGGTTTTCTCTGTCTGGAAAACAAAAAGTACAAAAGCGATCAGAAACTTGTGATTTTTTAAGCCAGGTTCTTAGTCTATTTCATGACACTGAGTTGCAATCACCTGTCAGCATGTACTGGTAGGCGTTGTCAGAGATGGAGAAGATATGAGGAGGAGCTTCACTCCTCTTCTTCCCTCTGTAGGCCTCCACCACCTCCTGGTTGTAGACCGGCAGCCACTTGTAGGGGTTGACCGTCACACAGAACAGCCCAGAGTACGTCTGAGGGAATCAGAGATGGAGGGGAGGGAGGATGCTCTAACAATTACAACATTAACAATAAATTGCCAATTTACCGGTAGTATTACCAGTATTATTATTGTCAGAATTAGTAGGAGTATCCTGTTTTTATGTGGACATAACAAACCCAATACAAAGATCCATTGTAAGGGTTGGTCACCAAGTAAAAGAGGAGTGAAGAGAGGACTCACGTAGATCATCCACGCTGCGTAACGCTCTTTGAGGTTGAACAGCACGGCGGGCTCGTGGAGGAAGGTGAACATCGCCATGTCTTCAATTTTATCAAACTTTGGCGGGTTCTGAGGGTGTACGTCGCACTCCTTCACCGTCACGGTCTGAGAAACGGAAACAGCAGCTAATCAATCCATTGAAAACAGTTTAGCAGGTTGCAAATTGTAGTTGCATAAAACTTGAAATTTAGCCAATTAACTATGATGCAAAGATGGTGTTGGTTGGTGATATTCCTCTTACTTAATACCACACTGTTGGTTTTTCCCTCGTGAATGCCATCTCCTTTTCTTATTGTTAATTAGAGATGCCCTGGCTTGTTCCAGCAGTGCCACACTCACCTTTCCCCTCTCGGTCTCGGCGATGACCGAGTCCCCTTCCCGGCTGCTGATGGTGGCCTTGACGTACTCCTCATCGGCGTCAGGGACAAAGCATTCCTTCTTCATGTCAAAGGGCCGCGTCTGGGCCTCCAGACGTTCCTTGTCCGACTTCCTCAGGTAGGAAGCGGCGGGCCCAAATTCTCTCATGGTAGCATCCCCCATGTTTACGCTGTTTCCGTGCAAACAAGCATCCAGTTAGTCAGGGGTTTTCTCTGCGTTCATGCGTGTATCAGTGGAGGAAAAGCAGAAAGAATATATATTCTCTCCTCTCGAAAGATGTGAATTCATACCTTTTGAACCCCTACAGAAGGAGAATGGAGGTGCACTGGTCCTAAAGAAGGAAATCAAACAGTTGAATGTATTTCCCATCCATATGAATAGTAACAGTTAGCCTCAGTAGCAAGTCAGATAGAGAAGGTGTGTATGCCTGTGTGCTTCCATCTTACCGGTTGAAAGAATGGTGACCAATTCGAGGGGTCTGTCAGTGGTCCCTTTTTATAAATGAAGCCCCCCTCTGCCATATATGGGGGAGTGTGCCAGGTTTAGGAATGCTATTATGTCTGCCTTGGGCTTGGGGGGGTTACGTGTAAGGAGGGAGGGGGTTAATGATTGGTGGAAAAGCAATATAGAAATCAGCGGGTCGGTCTTATCAGTCATGAGGGTGGGTTGGGGGCCTTAACTGTGCCATATTAGGAGATCCATGCTGTGCCACAATGAATCATATGTATCCCCTTCAGGCAGCCCTGCCTGAAGAGGTGCTGCAAAGCCTCCATCTTTAAATAGTCCAGAGGAATTCCATCCTCTACATCTTGTCCTGTGTCATGTAGAATGCATGTCAGAACAACTGTACAATCATAACAGCAGACAATGTCATATTTAGTAGCATAATAATTATATTTTGTAGCATGTAATAATCCAAAAAATATTTAGAACTTACCATAAATAGATTCGTTTAGGTTATCAGCTCATTAAGGATATTTTTAATAACTGGTGTATGATTCATATGTAAGAATTAATTTGAATGTAATTGATTTGAGAGGTCATTTGAACAGTTATTTGAACAGTTTTAGGATGAATTGAGTATTCCACATAAATATATATATATATCTGTTTCAAATATGTAAATATGTATATCTATATATGTGTGTGTGTGTGTGTGTGTGTGTGTGTACATGGCTATTACTAAGGGAGAATACATGTATACCTATGGTTTATTAGTGGAGACAAGGGCAGTATGTCATGCAAGGTTCTCAGTTACCAAGAGGGCTTTGACGGAGCCAGTGTTGGGTGGTTTCATCAGAGGATAGGGCCTTTTTCCCTTCCGTAGCAAAAGCTGCCATCAGATACCCAGTGGGCGGGTCTAAATAAAGACCATGAGTCTGTGAGATTAACCAGGCGGCGAGTGTGGGGGAACGCCCGCCGAGCCATACCACAGGTGACATGCGTGTCTGGAGGGTGAAATGCAGGACTGATGGCCCACAGCGTAGGACCGAGTCTGACCGAGGGCAGACCCCTGCGTTGGGACAATGCAATGTAAAGGTCAACGTACAAGCCTATCCATTATCACCGGGCTGCTATAAAGCATTCCCGTCGTTGATCGGTGACATGGCATTGTTTCTGGGAGGACCGAAATAGACGCGTGAGATTCCGTTAAGGCGCTCCTTGTGGATTGAGGTGCGCAGCCCGTGGTGGCTGAGGCATGTTCAGGGTTTGGCCATCGGATCAATGAGAGACAGATGACAGACCCTTCAGTGTTGCCTTACATGTAAACAAACCACAACCAAGAACCGAGAAGCATGACTGGTATCTACTGTGGCCCGTGATTTTTGTTATATATTTATACATTTAAAGGACTGTTGAGTCAGCCTCTAAGCTGAACTGTTTTGACTTCACAGCGGCAAATTCTCCAGGTCTTAAGCTGGGAATGTCCTCCGCAACTAAATAAAGTTGATGATGTGTTAAAAAAAAAGATTCCTCTGAAAGTGTGCGATCAAAGGCAAATCAAACAAGTCTGTTTTAATCTGAAATTTCTTTCAAGAGATGGAATCCACTGTGGAAGGAGATTGTATGCAGTCACTGCTACTAATAATCCGAGCCCCCTTCAAAGGTCAAAAGATATAGAGAGGGTCAACAACTGCTGACAAGTGGAGAGATAATTTCCAATCTTACAGCGTCGCTGGCCCTATAACTGTCAACTGGCGTCACGCTGCCAAATAGGGGGGCTGACAGATTCCATGCACCTCTAATGACCTGGTGTGCAGATAACACGGCCTACCACTTTCCTCATGTCAATCCTCCCACCATTACTGGAGAAGCAATGGGTCTTCATACACACTTATATCAAACAATTATATATGTTTAGTGGATGTAAAATCTGTTCCTTCTATGAACTGTTTATCATACAAATACACTTAATTGGACTTCACCTTGTAAACAAAGTCACAAATTCACCTTGTTAAGACAATGTGAAAGATAATTGTGATACAGGAATAACTAAATATAATAAATCTTACATCGTCTTCTCGTATAACATACGGACCATTCTTTAGACTAAGGATTTGACAGCATGCCACTGCTTTGGGAGTGCCTTGGCACCTATTAAATCTGCAGTTGTTGTTGTTGTTGGCCAGACGTCTGTACATTTGTAGCATGTTGCTAGTTTGACCCATGGGCTACGCTGACAGAAGACACATTAACACCTTGACCAGGCACAGAGGGCCCTTATTCACGCTCTTGGTCCAAGTCTATGGCTTTCTAAACGTTTGTGTCAGAGGAACCATTTTTAATAGCTTGGTTGCAGCTAATACATTTGTTAACCTATTACAACCTAGGCATACAACCATGTCCTCTGATGAACTCTGAATTGCCCTGATAATTCTTTACAACGTGTCTTGTGTATCTCTTCTCTTTACATTGATATTTTTACACGAAACCCAGCCACTTGTTTTAAACCTGTTGGATGGGTAATAAGAGATCTGAAAGCACTTCCTTTGTTTTTTCAAAAGTCTGGTGTACGTGAGATATCATCAGTCTCTACCCTCATATAGCCTCCTCCCAGCCTAAATGTTTAGACCCAGCCGGACAGCCCTGATGGGGCTTTAGTTGTCTTACCCCCAGGTAAATCCCATACAATGACAGATGTGCATGTATAGCACTGGCGGGCTGAGGGTGGACAGTCACTACGTAGAAACAGGTATTTATTTTTACCCAACAACAATGCTCAAATTCTGCTTGGATTAACAAGTTGCATTTTGGTATATGCTCTATATTGTGAATTCTGGATTTAAACTTTATTGGATGGTCTAAATTTAATCCTGCATGCATAAATAAGCGTAATTCTGATCTGTATCAGAGCCCTATGGTTAGTATTTGCATATAATATGTGCTTTATGTATATCGTCATATTATTTTCTTCTCCAAGTAATGTAAAGTTAGGTTGGGCTGGTTTATAAAACATCCCAGATTATAAATAATCAATGACCAAATGAACAGTTATAAATAGATTGTGAATGCCATGTGCTTCTACAGATGGTTTGTGTAGATGGCCTCTGTTGTCATTCTGAGTAATGGAAGAGTCTGAGGACGACAGGGACTCAGCGGGGCCGGCTGCTGGTGATTATCCATGCCATTATTACGGGCCCCAGAGAAGAGCATGCAGGCTATTGTTTATCTTGGGGCCCTGGCCCTGTGTTTTTTCAAGTTCTATTTTAAGAACTGCAATTTGTTTTTTATTATCTCTCTGCCACATTGTTGAAGCTATCCTCACCTAACCTTTGTGGTTCTTTGAAGGACCCTTCTATCCCTTTTTACTGGTTTCCAAGGTGTTTTTATTTGCCAGGCATCTGGCACTTGGCCTCGACTTTTATCTCAGGTGCCATCTTGGGCAGTGTATATGTTAGACAATAACATCAATGGGAGAAGCTGCCAAACAATTTAGATTTAGTAAGCAACAAGAAACAAGAAAACCTCTACAAATCGGCTTGTTCGGGAATAGTAACTTAATGTCTTCATGTCAGTCAGCATATTATTATTTTGCCCAGTGTGGTTTGAATGATTGTGATTTTGTTCTGTTGCAATCCTTTATTTTAGTTATTGGGAAATAAGAAGTAGGATACAGCAGGTATTTGCATGATTACTTTTTTATTGAATCCTACATGTGTTAAGCATTGTACTACACACAGCAGACATAGGATTGCAGGAAGTATCCAGAGCGTCACTCCTCATCAAACCCTTTCTGTGAAAGCAAGGGGAAGTGGGGAAGGAAAGACAAAAGAAAGATGCGTTAAGTTTTGTTGGGGTTTAGATTAGAGAGGTTTCACAGGTTTGATTAGGATCAGCAATAAGTACCCATGGGTAATACAGCATGTATGTACACCATGAAGCATTAAAGAGACAGGGAGCAGACAGAGGGCAGCATTTACTGGAGTCAGAGTGTCATGCAGAGTGAAGCCGCGCTACGAACCTTGGAGCTCACATCCCGGCTCTTGGCCCTCAGCTTGTTGACCTGCGTCTCAGCGATGTCCGCTCTCTCCTCAGCCTCATCCAGCTCATGCTGCAGCTTACGGAACTTGCCCAGGTGTGTATTGGCCTGTTCCTCCTGTGGAATTCAGAGGACAACAATTGCTGCCTGTGCTCATAGTACATGGATGCACAAAAGCTGGGTATGAGTCCTAAGTATTCTTGTATTTTATGGACTTACAGCCTCCTCAGATGTCCTCTTGTACGCTTTAACCTTCAGCTGCAGCTTGTCTACCAGGTCTTCGAGACGAGCCACATTCTTACGATCCTCCTCAGTCTGTGAATAGTGAGAACAGTCATTTCAGTATCTATGGGTTGGAATTTAAATCTGAGGATGCTGTGATAAGGATGATGCTTTGGTGAGGAGGCTGTAAAGTCTGAGGTCCAAACCTGGTAGGTCAGCTCCTTGAGGCGACGTTCATATTTGCGAATCCCCTTGATCGCTTCACCATTCTTCTTCTGCTCAGCTTCAACTTCATTCTCTAGTTCCTTCACCTGGAATAAGGAGAAGTGATAAAAATCCCTTGTTCTAATTGTTCTCAATTACATTTAAAACCGTGGCTCACTCACCCTATTCTCCAGTTTCTGGATCTGCTTCTTGCCCCCCTTCATAGCAATCTGCTCAGCCTCATCCAGGCGGTGCTGCAGGTCCTTGATGGTCTGCTCCATGTTCTTCTTCATGCGCTCCAGGTGAGAGCTGGTGTCCTGCTCCTTCTTCAGCTCCTCTGCCATCATGGCCGCATCAGTAATGGCCTTCTTGGCCTTTTCCTCAGCATTTCTGCACTCCTGCAGAGCCTCTTCCACCTCAGACTGAAGCTGGGACGAATCGGCCTCCAGCTTCTTCTTCTGGTTTATCAGGCTGGTGTTCTGAACAACAGATGTTAAAATCATTTTTACAAAATACTACCATACTACCCTCTAAATGGTATACAACTCTGAAGGATTGACTGTACCTGTGAGTGCAGTAACTGCACCCTCTCAGTGACATCCAGCAGCTCTTGCTCAGCAAGCTTGCGAGCTCGCTCAGTTTGTTCCACCAAGACCCTGAGCTCCTCCAGTTCAGCCTGCATCAGGTTGTTACGCCTCTCAACCATTGCAATGTTCTCCTTCAGATCATCATTGGACCGAAGAGACTCGTCCAGCTGAAGCTGACAGTCCTGTAGATGAGATGAAATTAAAAATTAATTTAATATGGTTCCTACCAAGGCAAGAAGTAATAGAAAGTTACATTTAACACATTCAATTCACATACCTTGAGATGGGCATGGAGAGATTTGAGCTGCTTCTGGGCCTCAGAAGCCTGCCGGTTGGCCTGGCTGAGCTGGATCTCCATCTCATTGAGGTCTCCCTCCATCTTCTTCTTTATGCGCAGGGCCTCATTCCTGCTGCGGGTCTCTGACTCAAGAGAGCTCTGCAGGGTATCAATGTTCCTCTGCATGTTCTTCTTGCACTGCTCCATCTCCTCATCTTTCTCCGTCATCTTGCGTTCGATCTCAGCCTTTATCTGGTTAAACTCCAGTTGGGCTCTGAGAATCTTGCCCTCCTCATGCTCAAGGGATGCCTAGATTCAATTATATGGTATTCACTTTAGAATTGGCCATCATTTTTACATTGTTTCAACTCTCACACACTTATATTTTTCCACCTTCGAATAATAATACATTATAAATTAACGAAACCATATTTACTGAATATTTCACCCATACCTCTGCTTCCTCAAGAGCAGCTTGAATCTCACTCTTTTCTTGATCCATCTGCTTTCGGATCTTCTCTAATTCATGGATGGTCTTTGAGCCCTCACCAAGTTGCTCAGTAAGGTCAGAAACCTCCTCTGTCAATCACATGAGAGGGGAATCATGTAAATGTTGTTCATGGTGGACTTTGCTTCACAGCAAAAGCATTCAGAGACATTACCTTGGAGGTTCTTGTTCTCTCGCTTCATGGTCTCAAGGTGATCCAGAGATTCCTCGTAGGAGTTCTTCAGTTTGAAGAGCTCAGTGCTCAGAGACCGTGCCTCCTTCTGGGAGCTCTCCAGCTCACACTGAGACTCATCAAACTTCTGCTTCCACTCAGATAGGACCTACATTTACAAATAGCAGAATACATGTTTTTTTTTCCCCCATAATTTTCCACATTTTTAATCATCAATTAATATAAATATGTTTTCAGGGCCAATGACCACCATAGCATTTCAAAAGCAAGTTCAATGACATTTTGCTATACTTTGTCAAAGTTTCTTTGCTTTTTGTCCAGAGCGGCAGCCGCAGCATTTGACCTCTCCACATCCACCATGAGATCTTCAATCTCATTCTGCAGCCTGTGTTTGGTCTTCTCAAGGGAGGAACATTTAGCATTGACTGCTTCCACAGCCTCCTCAGCATCCTGAAGACGCTGGGCCAGCTTCTTCCTGTGGAAGCAATATTCAGTCTTTATTGACTGAACAATATAGTCAATATATTCCTCTCTTTATGGCAGAGAAAAGATAAGTCATCATCATATTTATGACTATCTTATTTGAATTGTCATTCAAAACCTTCTGAAGACACTGGCTGTCTTACATCATTGACTTGCCAATGAATAACTTATTCCTAATAATATCATGTTTATTTGTGAAATGTCAAATACACTTACTTGGCCTCCTCTAGTTCCTCGGTCCTCTGGATGGCATCAGTTTCATACTTAGTTCTCCACTGAGCCACCTCAGAGTTAGCCTTGGACATACTGCGCTGGAGCTCAGCCTTGGCCTCCTGCTCCTCCTCATACTGCTCTCTCAGCAGGTCGCAGTCATGGCGGGAAGATTGCACTGCATGGGCTAATGCATTCTTGGCCTGGATACATTTGGAGAAGGAAATTAAATGACACATTGCTGCAATTAAGAATTAAGAGAAGTTGAAAACATTCTGGTTGTGTACCTTGACTTCCTCTTCCAACTGCCTTTTTAGATCTTCAAGTTGCTGGTTGTAAGAAGTCTTTCCTCTGGTCAGTTGCGAGACAAGAGATTCTTTCTCTTCCAGCTGTCTCGAAAACTCACCTGGAAATTCACAAATGAAGCTGTGTTAAATAATAGTAATTCTAAAATACAAATAACAGTTAATAGTAGTGACATATGCCATACTGACCATTTTCAGCTTGAAGTTTTGCCCTTTGAGTTACAAAGTCATTGATAGATCTTTGGTATTCCTCACACTTGATTCTGTATTCATTCATCTGATCTTCCATAGTTCTGCCGCTTTTCTCCAAGTGAATCTTAAAAGACATGAAGAACATCACAACTTTACAATAAAACCTGTAAATAAAATCTCTTGTCTATTTTCCATTCGCACACCATTATTTATTTTTCTGGTAATCTTCTGCTGAGGATTCACATACCTTAGACTTCACCGTATGTTCCATGTTGGAGACCACATCGTCCAGCTCCAGTCTAAGCTCGCTCTTCTCCTTCTCCAGCTTCTGCTTGACTCTCTGCAGGTTGTCGATCTGCTCCCCGAGGTCGGCCACACTGTCAGCTTGCTTCTTCCGGAGTGTGGCAGCGGTGGCCTCATGTTGCAGAGTGGCCTCTTCAAGGTCTCTGCGGAGCTTCAGGAACTCGGCCTCCCTCTTCTTGTTCATCTCAATCTGGGCAGATGTTGCTCCACCAGCCTCCTCCAGCCTCTCACTGATCTCCTCCAGCTCTCTGGCCAAGTCTGCTCTCTGTTTCTCCACCTTGGCCCGGGCAGCTCGCTCTGCCTCAAGCTCCTCTTCCAGTTCTTCTACACGAGCCTAATACAAAATTATATATTGTATCATTTCATATCACTTCATAATAATCATTTCATGTAAGATGATGGTTTTTGTTCTACCTGCAACTCCTTCAATTTCTTCTGGAGCTGAATAATTATAGATTGTTCGTCTTCAAGTTTGCTGTTTAGTTGACTGACTTCAAAGTCTTTCCTGGAAAAAGTATTCATTTCATGAGTAAGAATATATATATATTTTTTTAAAGATGAAAGAAAATGCATTGCTTTTGTCCAATCCTACTTTTTGAGACGCTCCTCCAGCTGTTGCTTGTCATTCTCCAGGTCCATCACACACTCCTGGGTCAGCTTCAGGTCACCCTCCAGCTTTCTTTTGGCTCTTTCAAGGTCCATTCGGACCTTCTTCTCTTGCTCAAGAGAACCCTCAAGCTATAAATGGTTGAAATAAAGTACACATGCAAAGAAGGTGTAAGTACATTTGCATTTTTTATGAGTTTTGATATATGGTTTCAATCACAGTTTTATGACATTTGGGAATTTGACTCTTACGTCGTCCACTTGCTGCTCCAGCTTGGCTTTGGCCTTGGTCAGAGTGTTGACTTTGTCTTCTTCGCTCTGAAGGTCATCCAGTGTTTGCTGATGAGCCTCCTGTAAGGCTTTCTTCTCCTTGGTTAGCTTGGCTATGATTTCATCCAGACAAGCCATTTCCTCCACTAGGTTCTTCACCTACAAATGTGGCAATGATTTGTTATGTTATGATGAAATCACAATGCTGCATCTATGGTTCTCAGGATTGTCAACGGATTTGTCCTACCTTGTTCTCAGTTGCATGCTTCTCTTTCTCCACCTTTGCCAGCGTTAGCTCCAGGTCATCTATATCCTTCTTCAGCTCAGAGCACTCATCTTCTAGCTTTCTTTTCCTAGCGGTCAGTTCAGCGTTCATTTCCTCCTCGTCCTCCAGTCTCTCAGTGAGCTCCTTAGATTTGGCCTCTAATTGGATTTTGTTTTTGATCAGGCCCTCACATCGCTCTTCTGCATCACAAAGATTGTCTTGCTCCTACCGGAGAAAAAATGATATTTGTGTTATTTATTTTAATACATTCTTAAATAATAATGCAGAAAATTAAAACAATTCAAAACATTCTCACAGCTTGAACACTGAGCTGCAGGTCATTCTTCTCTTGGAGAAGAGACACCATTTTCTCCTCTAGTTCCTTCCTGCGAGCCTCTGACTTTGCGTAAGCCTCCTTCAACTTCAGGAATTCTTCCTTCATGTTGGCCATCTCTTTCTCTGACTCAGCCGATCTCAGCAGAGGTTTGATCTTGAAGAACAGCTTCATCCAGGGCCAGTTCTTCACTCCCATGAAGGCACGGATGTTCCACTGGATAACCAGCAGTGCATCTCTGAAGAGAAAACAATGATGATAAATATACCACAGAATACCTTCACGTTTATTAAGCTCTCGTTTCTAAAGAAATATGAAGCCACGGATACCTGCGCTCCACAATCTTCTGGTACTCAATGCGAGACAAGAGGCCACGAGATCTGGCCTGAATCCCAGTGATTATCTTTGACAGACGCTCATCTCTCATTTCCTCTAGCAGACCCAGCAGACCAGCCTTGAAGAACACCTGAGAAGATCCATGTTATGGTCTTGAGATTCAAGCTCCTGCTTATTGTAAGGCTAATATTGAAACAAATACATTTATGCATTATGCTCACAGCTTTTGAGAAAATGGCCTTCTGGGAAATAGTTTCCCAGATGTTTTAGCTTCCGAGAAACTACTTTTCGTACTGTACCGTACTGTACCCCTATTGTACTGTACCTTGGTGTGTCCAAACTTGTACTGATTATGATCAATCTCCAGAGAGCCCAATAGCTTCTCTGATCCCTTCCTGCTGTCGATGAACTGTCCCTCAGGGATAGCAGCAGGGTTCAGGATGCGATATCTGCACTGGCCATATTTACAATGATCAACTTCACAACTTTAATCTTGGGCTGTATTCCATTACAATGAAGATATTACCTCTGTCGGAAATCCCCATACAGAATCCTGTTGGGGAAGCCCTTCCTGCAGATCCTGATGCCTTCCAGCACACCGTTACAGCGTAGCTGGTGCATCACCAGCGGGTTCTCCATGGCCCCAGGAGTCTTGCTCTCATTGGGGATGATGCAGCGGACAAAGTGAGGGTGAGTAGACCTCAAGTTGGTCATCAGTTTGTTCAGGTTCTCCTGTTATGTCATCAAAGGTGTGGAAGATTTTTTTGTTGAGTGATTCTCGCTCTCGTATTGTAGCTAGTAACTGCTAATAAACAAGTAACATAAATGTTACACAATACCCTATGAAGAGCCGACACAGTTTGGAATGATGCGCCTTTCTTCTTTTTCTCCTTCTTTTCCACCATTGCTGTCAAGACAAAACATGCTCTCTCAGTATTCTACAATATATGATATACTATGTTAGTATTGGATGGTCAGTGAGTAAATTAAGGAGAAAGTACCTGAATCTGCTCCAGCATAGCCCATAAAAATGAAAGAAAGTAGCTTGAGAGTGGACTTCTGGTAAAGTCCCACAACAGTTTCATTGAGGGGATCCTTGTTCTTCACCAGCCAATTACAGATGTTGTAATCAACGACACCAGCATAGTGACCGAGGGCAAAATGGGCCTCTGGTTTCCCCTTAACAAGCCTTGGTTTCTGGAAGTTGTTGGATTTTCCCAAGTGATTGTCATACAGCTTGGCCTTGAATGTGGAATCACTGGCCTTAGGGAACATGCACTCCTCTTCAAGGATGGACATGATGCCCATGGGCTAAGAAGAGGAAAAAGTGGGTCATTTAATATATATTATTCATCATAATAAATGTATTTTGCAACTTAAACAATTGGGAACTATTTCCATATCTTACCTTTTCAATCAGGTCAATGCAGGCCTGCAAGTCCATACCGAAGTCAATGAAAGTCCATTCAATGCCCTCTTTCTTGTACTCCTCTTGCTCCAGCACAAACATGTGGTGGTTGAAGAACTGTTGCAGTTTTTCATTGGTGAAGTTGATGCAGAGCTGCTCGAAGGTGTTGAACTTTAAGAAGAACAGGAGAACATGCTTATACTCTCACACGTGCCACTGTCGGACAATGATCATTGGTGCTTGTTAAGATTGATGTAGGATGTTATCACTCACGTCGAAGATCTCAAATCCAGCAATGTCCAACACGCCAATGAAGTACTGGCGAGGCTGCTTGGTCTCTAGGGACTGGTTGATTCTCACCACCATCCACAGGAACATCTTCTCGTACACTGCTTTAGACAGCGCTCCAACAGCATAGCTTACCTGAGGCATGGTGAATCAATACCCACATAACTATTTTAATGTCAACGAACCATGGAGTACGTCAGTGTATGTGTGTTAAGTTGTGATCTCACACAATCCTCATAGCATATGTTTTATGCTACTGTCCAGCCAACTCACCTGGTCGACTGTCTGTCCCTTTGTGACCCACTCGTTCCCTACTTTGACTCTTGGATGACAGAGAGCCTTGATGAGGTCAGCAGAGTTCAGGCCCATCAGATAGGCAACTTTGTCAGCCACTTTATGGGAAAATATTTTGAGTGGGAAAAATATAAGGTAATTCATTTTTTTATTGATCCTATTGCTAAGAATAATTGAGTAAAAAGGGAACAGAAAATGTCTTCACCCTCAGAGCAGTCGGCCTCCGCCTGCTCCTCTCGCTGCTTCTGCTTGAACTTCATGTTGCCGTGGTGCATGATGGCCCCCGTCAGCTTGTACACAGAGTTTTTCTCCTCTTGAGTGAAGCCCAGCACATCGAAGGCGCTCTACCAAGACAGGTCAACCAGAAGTCAGACAAAAAGCAGGGATTTTCTGAATCAACAGACATTTCTTTGAATCTTAAAAATACATCCCCTGCCCAGCAGTCAGGCGATAACGTTTATTCTCTAGTGCCCGGTGAAGTTTGGACCACTACATTATACTTCATGCCATGTTCCCTGTTATAGATACGTTGTTCTCAAACCCCAATGGGTGAAATGAAAACAACAATTGGACTGACGTCTGTTGCCATCAGTTCATCTGCATCGTCGATGGAGGCCACTTGGGTTTCCCCCTGGGAGATGAAGGCGTAGTCATATGGGTTGTTGGTGACCAGGAGCATCTCTGGGGAGCAGAGGTGGAGTTGGAAGGCAGAAGGCAGGCATTAGGATATTTAGAATACTAAAAGTGATGTGCTATATCAATGCTAAACCTGCTATGGTTGGAGATTCAATTTGTTCAAGAGAATTTTTTTATAAATATTTGGGCCTTTTTCTTTGGGCCTCCTTCATACTCACCAAGAAGTTCAGGCTTCTTCTGGGACAGAATCTGGTAGAAAATGTGGTAATCTCTCTCAGCCTTGAGCTGGAAGGTCACACGAGACTTCTCCAGAAGGTCTGAAGAGAAGAATATTATTTATAGGTGATAAGTCATGAGTAAATCCCGCAATCATCTTGAGCTGAATAGAAAATTATTATCTCACATGTTTCAATATCGGCAGAGGCTAGCTTCCCTCGCGTGTCGAAATGGATTCGGATGAATTTGCCCTAAAATAAAAAGAAAATGTTTAAGAATTGTCAGTCATTGTTGTGCATGCAAAGAAATGTACAGCTAACAATCAAATTATGTTATACATATATGAAAAAAACATACAAATCTCGAGGAGTTGTCATTCCTGATGGTTTTAGCGTTTCCAAAGGCCTCTAGAGCTGGGTTAGCTTGGATGATTTGATCCTCCAATGTACCCTGTGACAAAGGGCAGTGTTTTAGATTAAATGAAACTAGAATGAGGACAATGTCACAACTAAATCAATACAAACAGGTAGTGACCTCCTTCTTGGTGTCCTTCTTGCCTGAAGCGGCGATACTGGCAAAGTACTGGATCACACGCTTGGTGTTGACAGTCTTTCCTGCACCGGATTCTCCACTAGAAACACCAAGTATGATTAATGTACATTGGATGGAATGGTTAATACTCATCAGACAAGTACAGATTGTTCATTAATGAATCATCATTGCTACATACGTGATCAGAATTGACTGGTTTTCTCTGTCTGGAAAATAAGAAGCATGCATATTGTTCATGGTAAAGTTCCGTACTTGGGCTTGATGTACATTTGAGAAGAACAAAGATCACAGTGCCTATTGTTCACCTGCTAGCATGTACTGGTAGGCGTTGTCAGAGATGGAGAAGATATGAGGAGGAGCTTCACTCCTCTTCTTTCCTCTGTAGGCCACCACCACATCTTGTTGGTAGACGGGCAACGCTTTGTAAGGGTTGACCGTCACACAGAACAGCCCGGAGTACGTCTGAGGGAATTGAGGATGCTCTCAAAATGTATGAATGCATAAACATCATGAACGAACAAACAACATCCAGTACATACAATACATTCAGCAGTCAAAAGAAATTAAACAAAGAGACGGGACTCACGTAGATCATCCACGCTGCGTAGCGCTCTTTGAGGTTGAACAGCACGGCGGGCTCGTGGAGGAAGGTCAGCATGGCCATGTCCTCGATCTTGTCAAACTTGGGAGGGTTCTGTTGCAGAAGATCCACCTGTTTAAGTGTGACCGTCTGGGGAGGAATGAAGACATCGTCACAAAATGTCAGCCCGATAATCAATAGAAAGTGTTCAGGAATAATGCCAAAAAAATTATTTTGCTGGATTGATTGAATATTTATTAAGTATTTGAGGGGTATTTTGAAAAATAAGAGTTTAATCAAATCTGTTACAATGACTTTGTCTCTGTGTTGTTCAATGCCGTGTGCAGACCAGCGATGCTTTCACGGCATCTATATCCAGGATCCTGCATGCAATGCAATTTACACTCACTTATGAAGTGAGTGTATCTATCTTGAGCAATAGCAAATTCTCACTTAGATTAACAAGCACTGGGCGCTGCATGTAACAATGTAGCATTACATAACCTGACTGACCTCTGTAATGGGATCCACAGAGGTACCTCATTAAAATTCTCTTCAAAATTCTCTGTCTAGCAGTATCTAAATTAGATGATCATTTATATAAATTAGAAGGATTTACTCCCAGATGTGCCAGACCCTAACCCTAACAAATTAGCATAGGTCTAGGTCGTTTCCTAGTGACTATACTGACAGTAGGCTCTTCAGTAAGTATGAAATTAATCAAGTATCACAAATCTATCTGTTTTTCTGCACCACTCCTCCTTTTGTTCCAGATGCAAACATTTGACCCATCAGTAAAAGGGAACAACCTTGCCGTTTGCGGTCTCCACGGTGGCCATGTCTCCGTCCCGGCTGATAACGGAGGCCTTGACAAACTCCTCCACCTGGTCTGGGACGAAGCACTCCTTCTTCATGTCAAATGGCCGCATGGACGCCTCCATGCGCTCCTTGTCAGACTTGCGAAGGAACGATGCGGCCTGCCCGAACACGGCCATCAGTGCGTCTCCCATGGCGACGCTGTAAGCTACGACACAGAGGCTATAGGTCTTTCACCCTGTCTCTATAGGCTG
>JAOPUA010000161.1:10651460-10669284 GCA_027122455.1 Trisopterus luscus | reverse complement strand
TAGATTAATTTACATTACAATAGCGATTTTATAATGATAGAACGCCGGTTCTAAATGGGTGAACTATCCCTTTAACCACAGTTACCGAGTCTCAAAGGGCTTTACACATAATACAGAAGGGCACGGAAACACTCAAAGCCAAAACTCTGCGGGAGAGGGGGAAGAACCCTGGAGGAGAAAGAGAGAGCCCTCATCTCTAGGTGTGGAATCTATTTGTTCCGCCGATTGGGCAGACATATAATGGTGGTAAAAATACAAATTATTAAACATTTATAAAACTGCACGATTTTTGTTCAATAACTGTTTCATGTAATTTTCAAGGTATGTGCTATCAGTGTGACATGAAGAATGAAGGTCTAGTTGGGATGATTAAGAAGTTGCAGTTCATTAGCTGCCACAAAGGAATAGACTACACAGTGGTTCTGAATCTATGACTTTAGGTCTTGGACTAAATTGGCATCAAGACCTTTCAGGGACAACCTCATAGGCGGTAACGATTAAAGGTCCCATGACATGCCACCTAGATGTGTGACGGATAGATGAGCAACGTTTGCTACAGTCCAATGGGTAGGCTGGTAGAATGATCTATTCAGCACACATCTAGGTGGACACGCCCACTTGTGGTGTCATAAGGTCAATTACAACTCAGAGGTCCGAAATTTCATCTTCCCCCTTGGAAAGATAAGCCGTTTTCACATATGACCTCCGTCTTTTCTCCGCATTTGTGGAGCAGAAGGTTCTACCGTGAGGGTCATTCACACTTATTCACACTTCATGCCCGAAATGCGGAGATCGGTGTCGCTCAGTCATCAGTAGAATCTCCGGCTGCTTAAGGGGGGTGGGCTTGCAAATGGCGGGATATGATGTAGGGTCGAGGTTAGCAAGAGGCGGGATCGGGTTTGTTTTGGTTTGACCGCAGACAGCACCCAGGCAAAACGGGCAGAACTCATTGCGATCATGTTAAATGTTGCTGCAGCGATGCATATATTCTGTTGCATCCACAACATCTGCATCGATCGATGAAAGACTGGAGCATGAGTTACAGACAAATAGAAGAAACAACAAACGACTTCGTTACCGGAGGAAGAGAGCGTATTTTTTGGCTTCATTTCACATCTAACAAACACTGGGACGAATGTAGTTGATTTCTGTGTTTAACTGAGAAAACAGGGAGTGGAAGGACGGGACCCTATAATGTTAAGCTAACTGTTGTCAATAACAACAGTTTGGAGCCAACAGCAGGAAAGGTGTAACATAATAATAAAAAACATTTTCTATATACGCGTGCAGCTGTGAACTCATGTCTTGTAATTTATTGTATGATGTGTACTTTGAGGGTTACGATAAGACCCATAATTTAGCGTTCACTGCAGATGACTCTGAAAAGCAGTGCCACATTAAAATCATTCAGTGAACAAAAGGCAATAGGCTGATTGATTAGGGTGTGGATGCCACTTGATGACATGCAAACGTAGACCGAAGCGTCATCAACACACCCACTCAACTGGTGTGAAATGCTGACATTCTACTGCTCTTTCACATATAAGGTAATTAGCATTTCCGCTGGAGAAAATACTACCTCGGGATAGTATTTTTTCAGGAGGTCCAACGTCAGGATATGTCATTCACATATACGGCACGTCCATAGAATAGACGGTTGTATGTCCATATGTGAAAGCAGCTATAGTAACTAGGAACCTATAGTTCCTACTCGTAAACTTGGGTATGATTTCTCAACCCACAGTTCAAACTCAATGTCATTTGATGTAATTACAATACGTCAAATAACACTGTACACAGCGGACTACAGACGAAAAATTGCCTTTTGGCTAATTCTGGCATTTTCAACCCATGTATAATCATGTGTTTGATTAATTTGCACTGTCCTCTTCTTAAATAAACTGAAGTGAAAAAAATATGGTGAGAAAACTAAACTAAAACTAAATTTCGGCACATTTTAGATTTTGAAATGGTAGCTTTCAGACCATCATCATACCAATACAGATAGATAATCTCAACATTTATACCTTAATTTCGTTATTAGTTGTTATAAAGGTAAAATTGTAATATTAGTTAATATGTTAGCGAGCACAAAGTTCAGCGTGAACATCCTTGTTTTTCAGTTTTTTCACCTCACAAGACCACTAGAACCCTGAGGGGGTTTTCCAGGAAAGCATTATTGAGGCAGTGACAGAACTTGAATCTCTAAAAGTCTGTCTTCACTCTTCACCCTCCCGCACACAAACCAGGTTATATGGATTTCTTACATCTATTTTCGTGAAGATGTTGGCCCCTTGTAAATGTTCAAAAGCGGACGATAGCAATGTTAGTGGCTAACGATTCTTAATAGTAATGTCATTCATAGAACGATACTGGTCTATACACTCCTAATCCAAGAAAACGAGCGGGAAGTAGATGGGCGGATGAAGCCCACTGCTAAAGCCTACTTGTATGAAGGTTTATGTAGGTCTCCATGGCTGCTGTGGGACAGGGAGTAGAGTGGACCCCGAGAAGGAAAGGAACCAGGCAGGAGGTTATAATGGCGGTGTCGCGTTGGTGGTGTGGTGGCAGAGTGATGGCCCTCCTCTTGCTGAAGACCTTGTGTAGGTGAGTGTTTTAAAGATAAATCTAAAATCTCAACTGGATGAAACACAGGATATCTCCTGAATAGGCTTAAGACAAGTAAGAGAACATGATGGCCCCCCTTTCTCCAATTGACCCACTGTCCAAACAATAAGGGGATTGTGATGGGCTAGCCAGGGAAACCCTAACATCAGCAGGAATTTCGTGAGTGTATGAGGTGAAACGAAAGTCGCTCTGTGATTCCCCTTCAGAGCAAAAAGAAGTGGTAAAGTTGGCTGCCCTTCACATGGCCCAAAGATCGGCCATCCCGGGCAGTCTCCTTAAAATAATCCTCCAGCTGGTCAAAAGGAACTCCCCATGCACAGGCCCTTGAGATGTCCAGGAAGTAACCCACTGCTTCTGAGTTAATAAATGCAGACAGCTGGGTGGCAAAAGCCCCCCAGGTAAGGGAGGTCGTTTTCTGATGGACTGGGACTCAATTTTTGGTACGCACTGCACCAGAAGACTGCGGCAGAATTTAGGGTCCCCTCATTTTTCTTGAGATTGGATGCTGGGCCCAGCTCCTTGGAGCAATGGAGGAGGTCCAGACAGTTGTTAAGCAGAGGGGCTAAGAGCGCTTGGGGAGGAGTTGTTGAACCGTTGAGGTAAGGGCTGCCAAATGATCCCACCGATGACTGGCATTGCTGCTCTGCTTGTAACTGCTGGATGGAGCTGGATAAGGCAGTAACTGGTTGCTCCAATCTTTAGTAGGCCTGACGATCGGCTATCAGTTGTTGTTGGACAGAGGGAGTCAATGCAGCAATTCTCTCCTCTTACAGAAAGCATTTTTGAATCTCGCCAAGGCAGGCGAATGTAGAGAAGATCGGTTCTTTCTCTGCTGTATCCCTTTTTGGCTGATTCTGTAACGTATGGAATGGTTGACATGCTTGGACCCAAGCCAAGATTGGAAAAGGTATTTAAAGGGTCTTTATTAGCCAACCGGCAGCAGGCCAACATAATATATGCTAGAACCTTCAGGGTTCATAACTACACTTAAACTGAATGGTAACTAAGAATCTCAAGTTCAAGAGACAAAAGTCCAACAGAAAAACATTCTCCAATTGAGAAATAATTTTACAAAAGCATTCAGCAGGTTGGAAGAATCAGCAACTGGTTTGAACCAGACAGTCATTTATATGGCGATGGAATAATTAATTAATTAATAATAATTTTAAATTCTGGTAGTTATGCGCTCCATATTACGGGGCATTGTAATAAAGTGAGTGATGGTGGGAACAAGAGAACGTGTGTATGCGTTGGCAGCCAATCAAGCTTCCTGCCACTGGTCGCGGGCACGGAAACCGTGAGTGGCCATGGCTTCGCCCACTATCGTGACAGTACATCCACATCAATCGCAACTCAGGCGAGGCGTCACACATCCACACACACCGTGGCCTTAAGTTTCCGATATGCTTCACCCTCTTTCGGTTCACACACATCCACACACACACTGTTCCTTGGCCATGACTTGAAATGTTCACAAACTGGTTGGCAGCAAAAAGAGCAAAAGCATAGGATCTTTCCCCTTTCAGCTTTCTCTAAATCACAGTCTTATTTTGGTTTCAGTAACAAAATATTCTAGATTACAATGTTAAAGATAATACCTGTTACCACAGAAAACAAAACAAAATGTTATGTTAGGAACTAAATGATCCATGCTGCTTTGTTAATATTTTTCTCACTTGCCTGCCATGTTAAAAAACTGACAAAGTGCTATAGTATTCTTCCATGAAGATAGAACGAGAGTGGAAGAAAGAGAATGCAAGAGAGAGAGAGAGAGAGAAAGAGAAATAATTGGCCTCTGTGAATGCAGGCCATATGGAAGACGTGAACGATGATTTGAAATCGTAAGGCATGCCATGTGAAAAAGCAATTCTGATTGGCAATAGCGAGAATGTTTATATTGCGGCAAAACCTTGTTTTTAACAAAACATACAGTGACAAATGAGAAAGGAGTGACTTGCAAAACAAGTCACAAGAACTTTTTTCCAATAATTTGAGTAAATCTACATCACAAAGTTGCAGCAGAATTCTGCATTCAGTTCCCCCCCCCCCAACCAGCTAGTATGAGCTGCTCATACTACAGGGGTACATCCTTGTCTGATGCCATTTATGAGCTGATGGGATGCTTTACACTTCACAGCTCTGAACAGTTTAATACATTTTAAGTGTAAGTGAATCCCCCGTTTCATCTCTAATTCAAACACTTTGAGATTTAAAATGTTGCGTTTTGGGCTGAGTGATCTAGTTAGGCTGACGGTGTGTTTTGGGGGGGGGGGGGGGGGGGGGGGTAAGGAGGAGGAAGGAGGGGAAAGAGGGGCATACAAAATCCATCACAGTCCACTTTCTCACCAGTTCCCTGCACTGGCTTTGTTCTACTTCAAGTTCTCAGTCCTTAAAAGAGATTCAAGAGTCTTCATGGAAACAAATCCACACAGTGCAAACACCCATGTAAATCTAAAAGCCAGTAGCAAGCTTGAGCTTTTGTCAGTCTGATTTAGTAGCTGAGGAGGATATTTAAGAGTACACATTAAGCAAATGTAAAATGATCCAGACTGGAAAACTGATTATTTTGTATGGATCCAGGCAAACCATTTTAGTGGACTTTGTATGTTGAATAGTGTATGTTATATAACAGGTTCAGAACTATAACATTCATTAAACAATTGTAGCTCATACCTCAGCTTTACTGGGTCGATTTGTAATGATATGAAACAGGTGTCACGTTATTAACAAGTTAAAGCTTTATAATTAACTACTGTTCTTTGTTTACTAAACCAAATGTTCCGAACTCAGTTAACAGATTACGCCACATCTGATGGTAGCAGAGCGTGCCAATTGGCCACTATCACAAACAAGTTTGTGTTCCGTTTATTTTTACAGTAGACCTAGATGGAGAACGGGCAGAAATTTAAGTCTCAAATCTCACGTTAAATATAACATTTTGTAATCCACATCGTTCTGTAGAGTCGGTGAAATACATTTCTCCAAACTTGTTCTCCGATCCCTTTAAAAACACACTGGGCTCGATCCTTTGTGGCGTACTAAGTAAAATGCCCAGACTGCACAGGCGCATTTGGTCGTTGGACACGCTTCAGTGAAACACAAAAATAAACTTACCATTAATGCCAATGCCGCTTTTGTCTTCAATATGCGTATACGATTGCGTACACGGCTACCAGCCTTATCCGAATAGCAGTCTTCTCCTAAGATCAAGTCTTGATCAACACTGGGAAACAATACCGTCTGTTTGGTACCCTCGCTTAGTTATCAAGCACTCGACCGGATTAGGATTGGGATACAAAGATGCCAAATAACTAACTTTCTCGCTTTACGCGTGAGTTAAGACCGGTGTTAATCGTTATCGTCGAACAACTGTGTGCCGAAATCTTTAATTTACAAACTAGAGGTCTGAACTTGGATGCCCGTTACTTTAGCCTCTTCGGTCCGTTGTTGCTTTTGTTCTGAAACTGAGAAGTCTTTCCTCTGTCCGGCCACAGCGAGGCTAGGCGGAGCTGAGGACCAGGAAACTATGAGGGCCGGAGTCTCCCAAAGTGACGATGTTGTGGGTGTGCCATCCTGTGAAATGCCAAGCACGGATTGGAGGAAACAGGCGCCCGTATAATAAAGAGTAAACGACACAATTAAAATCTATAATATAAAAATCTAAACTATGATAGAGAAAAATTAGAAGCCCATATTGCCCGATACACATAAACCGACAGTTTTTTAGAAAGGAAAATATTGAGCTTACCCAATGTTCACAGACAAGTTTAAAATACATTTTCTTTAAATAATAGTGTCTTGGGTTGCCCCGTTTAAAACCAAATAATACCTTCGGGTAATAGCTAGGAGTGATTTGCATAATGATTTGTCAACCTCATCGAGTCATGGATATGTGTATGTACAATTATCAAAAACATTTTTGAATATACAAATACACAAACAAATAAAATAAAATACACAAACAAATAAAAACGTAAACTATTTTAAGTTGTTGAAGTATTTTATAACAATATTTAAAATAGTCATCAATAACAACATAGGTAAACAAAATAAATATTTGATTATAGTACATTCATTATCAAGTGTCTTCATCTCGTGCAGAATTTGTGATTAAAAATGTAAACCTAATTTAAACAATTCGGTTAATCATTTAAAAAATAAATGTTTTGCTGTTGCTCTGTTTTCGAAACCACTTTTCAATCCTTCATCCAATCACTGTTTGGAGTCTCTTCACAGATAACAATCCTTCTGCCTTAGGGTCAAGCGTGTTTTTGTCAGTATAAAGTAGTACAGCGCAGCCCACAGAGGGAATAGGAAACGATTCTATGGCTACAGAGGCTTGGGGGATGCGGTGGGCTGGTTAGAAGTGCCCCCCAGAGAGGGTGAGCATGAAGCGGGGCACCCGGAGGAAGGAAGGCACCATGGGGGCCAGCCAGGAAAGGTAAGGAACCTGGGACACCAAGAACTTCAGGGTGGTGTAATCAGTCACGCTGCGCCCTGGCAAGTCAAGAAGAACACAAGGATTTATAATACAGGGCAAAACCACAAAAAGCAATCCAAAAAAAACAATTAAACTATCACTTCTAACACTAATACAAAAATAGGACATTTGTGGCAATATGTAAACAACTTATCTATCATATCCGCTCTTTCAAGTGGTTGTGCAGCAATATTGATTTTTTCTGGGTACTCTGTCATGGTATGCTCTCAGCTTTAAAATCTCTTTGGATGAAAGCAACTGCTAATGTAAATACAGTGTGAATGAATACATAGCATTACCGTCAACATCAAGTATCCCGTAGCGGCGTGCCAGGTCGCAGGTCATCAAGACCTTCCCCGTCATTGACATTAGATTTTTATCTACAATGCAAAAGTACAAAATACCAACGCATATTTAAAAGCAAGACGATCAAATTCATTATTGTATTGCATTGTCATATATCATTGTCGTTATTATTGAATGCTTGTCAACATTTTTTTTTTTGTAATTTGTAATTGTAACCCTAACCCTTTGCCTCACTTGTCAGTCGCTTCTGATAAAAGCAGCTGCACATTGACTAAATGTAAATAATTGAAAGAATATTCCATGAGCACTGTGAAGTAATTACAACAATTGTACCTTTTGCTAGCTCCACAATGCACTTCCCGCTCACTTCCGTGCTCTCTCCACCAATCCACAGTTCTTTGAGCTAAACGGAAAACCGAAAACACAACTAGAATGTCAAGACAGAGCAAGGATGCAAAGCCTTATGTTATGGCACTGAAGATATCTGGGAAATATTGTACTAATACGAAGTACACATTTCCGTCTTATCTTATTCTATTAAACCAATACATTGATACAAAGCAATATCACTAAGTTGGTTTGAATAAAAGTATTCACTAAGTAACTAAAGAGTTGCCCAACCCTTATAAATAATAATAATAATAAATTAATTATATTTACTTCATTAAATCCCAGACAGGAGATTTGTCAGGTCAGAAGTACAGACGAAACAACAGCTAACTATAATTAGAGGAGGGTGTGACATTACAAACAGGCACGGAACGGGCACGGAACGGGCACGGAACGGACAGGTCTACTACTGAGGACCCAAAGAAGTGCAGTGTCGAGGTTGAATTTGTTTGGCTGAGCGGTTCTTGAGAAAGCTGCACGCAGAGATACGAGAGGCCAAGCATTCAGCCTGTCCCAAACAGGCACGGTTTGATTCTCTGACCACTGGACTAGACACATTAAATATACCATATCTTAAATATTAATAAGGAAACTCAACAAAGAATAAATGGAAAAAAACATATTGTGTAGTAGTAGGACATCCCTGTAAAGGCAGACGGTATACCTTAGGGTCGACGACCTCGCCTTTCTCTGTGTTTAGCATTTGGGACACCAGCTCTGTTGGCACAGCGCCCGGCCACAGGCTGACGGAGGCTACCTCGCTTCTCTTCAGCTCCACGGCTATATCTGCGGCAAGCCGATCACACTGAAATACACAGACATGGAATGATATTTAATAATTGTAATTAACGTATGGCTGTAGTTACAATCACATCTCGATCCTAATTTGTGTGTATTTGGACCACTTTTTGAAGAATATACTTTGACATATACTTTATTTGTAGCTTAAATATATTGAATCTGATTTTTAAATAATAAAATATGGACGATTATTAAACATAAGACGATATTGCTCCGTAGTGGCCTAAGAAAACTTTTGTTGCTCTTTTGTTTTGCCTCCACTGAAAATGGAATTAGTTAAATAAATAATTAAACTGATCAGACAGGATTAACACGTTGGGACTGCGGTACAAAAACCGGCTACAGAGAGCGCACCAACTCACTGCAGCTTTGCCGACGCCGTAGGGCACGTTGAAAAGGTATTTCAGCCCTCCCATGGAGGAGATCATGACGATCAGCCCCCGTCCCTGCTCCACCATCATCCTGGAAGCGTAGACTGAGCAGAAGTAATGGCCCCTGGGCAAGAACACAGAGAGTCAGAAAACGGCCTTTGAGCAAACGGTAGTTTAGCAATTTGTGAATACACCGTGGATTTATTTACATAAGATAAGGGACAATTCCACTGCAGCACTACGGCTGTGAATGACAATGATTATCTTCATCTTTGATCTTTGAACACAAACACGGTTGTTGCCAAAAATCCAATGGAATTACGTCAAATTATGATTCCAAATAGTTGATTTATTTATATTTTTGGAACAAACAATTTGAAAAGACAGAACAACTGCCACCCACACCTCCTCCGCCGACAGTGTACATTTGCAATATTTCAAATTTGTGGAGAGGGTGGGGATAGGTCAGGCTGCTTCGGATGTTAGCGTGACCCACTGGAAACGTCTTAGGGCAGAGATTAGGGTCTGAATGAGTCGGCAAGTGAGTAAGTGAGCTTGTGAGCGAGTGAGTCAGTGACTGAGCTTGTGGTTGTATAGTAGACAACCATGTAGAGTAGTATTAGAAAATTAACCAATCTTCTGGTTGACCGTTGACTGTCCAACCCATTTTAAAAGATCTTTGCTGCACTCCACACACTGCCGATCATTCTAGAGAACAATGGTGAATTAGCATTTCTGTATTCTGGAATTTCACGTTTGATATTATTGAGGTGCTGAGAACAATGATTTCAGGAAAGCAGCTATACTTCCTGGTACACCAGATGTCCACAAGAGTGTTATGAATGAGGTTGGAATGTTATTTACGCCCATAGACACATCACAGACGCACACATGCTCTGGCGCACAGAATCCATCACAACACTCATCTGATTCCAGTTAAATGATCCGTCATGGTTAGCATGAATTCTCTGTTGTTAAGTTAAAATTGATACACAATTGTAGCAGTATCAATCCCACAGTAGTTCCTGAATCCTCTGAATGTTGTTGTTGCCCAATAAATAAGCTGAGGATTCCATATATGTTATCTATTACGCCTTTATTAACTAATATTGTGTTTTATCTGCAGTAAAACCAACCGTTAAAACCCTTTGGCTAAATGTAGCCCTAAACAAGAGGCCGCAGATGCTTTTATCCAAAACGAGTAATTCTGATATAGTTCACTAAGGAGCTGGTAGGGGTTAGGACCTCTTGCTTAAGAATGCCAACAGGTAGAGTGCAGACACGGGGATTGAACTCAGTGCCTTTCGGCTGGGATTTGAACACCCCAGTCCCTCTATCCTGCCCCCAGTTTGTTTACATCTCATGGAGGCACTACATCCATGGGTACATCGGCAACAAGTGACAGAATGGATGACTAATGGTAGCTTGCCATGACTAGGCCGCATCGTGACTAGACTGCGGCCATGACTCAGCACAAACACCTACCTCAGGCCTGTGTTGTTGATCAAATCCCAAATGGCTGGATCCGTCTCCCAGAACTTCTTTCCCATGCTGTCAAAGATAGCCTGGAAATGGAAGAGCAACAAGAAGGGTTCAAGTTCAAGGCCCATGATAACGGATGAAGGCCATGAGGATACATTTGAAAACGCATGCTTCATTTTCTCCTCCATTTTCGCCCATATTGCCCATATTGGATTCATCTGAAAACAACGGTCTTGCGTCGATGGACGTGCAAACCCTATATTACTGAAAGCTTATAAGGCAGATGATTGTGACACGATCCCTCCAGACATCTGGGGCCGGTCATAGTGGTCGCTTCATCGCATGTGACATTAAGAAACTGTGTGTTTACACATTCATCCTGAATGGCGTATATATAAACAGTGTCCCGGCATTGGCCTACACCTACCTGCACGCCTGCATAGGCATTGTTGACCAGGATATCCAGGCGGCCTTTCTGTTCGTGCTTGATCTGCTCAAACAGCTGTTTTATGTCGTCTTCTTTGGAGGAGTCACAGACCACCGGCAGGCAGTCGCCCCCCCTCTCCTTTACCTGTAAGGTGAGGGATCACAACAGAGCTATCAGTAACGATTGCCATAAACTTATTGATCACACCCTTGTTGTTTAGATTAGATTACATTACACTTTCTTATCACTGCAGAGTAAAAGGTACAGTCAATAAAATACAAATTCAATGCAAATGCTCAGTTATGCTACCATTAACTTTTCCCGTTTAGTCACCTATCGCACTCCTAACAGTCCCTGGAAGGAGAGATCCTTCTGTCAGTGTTCCTTCTCATGGTTTCTTCCTTGCGATTCTAAAATGTTACCTGAAGCCCTTTGAGACGGCCACTTTGATTAAGGGGCTTAACAAATATAACTGACACTGCTTTTGTAGCTGATACAGGCTCAACATATGAACCTGAATCAGACGGAGGTGAATCAGACTCAACTTGGATAGGTTTAGCAATGATTGGGAAAATAGCCTCAAAGGATTGTGCAATAAAACAGTGGTGAGCTTTGATCAACTCCGCTTGACAGCCACCCAATAGATTCAATAGCAAGTCTCGGAGAATATGTATCACGTGTAATGTCTCAATCCTGTATGTCGTATGTATGGACTATATTTCAAAGCCAGTGGAAACAAGTTGACGTCACACATCATCACAAAAGCACTTGATGTTTGGGCAATAGTTGCAACCCCAAGAAAGAATAGCAGGCATATGCATAAAACAGTGTCCCATCTTGACCAACTTACTAAATTGTAAAATGAATCGAAGCTCCCCTGCCCTCTTTATATGGGTCAGGGAAAATACAAAGGTGGCCTACCTCTGAAGCAGTTTGTCTCAGTGTCTTCTCTTGTCGCCCTGTTATATAGACAGTAGCCCCTGCTTGGGACAACTGCAGAGCAATGCCTCTTCCGATCCCTCTGGAGGCGCCTGTGACCAAACAAACCCAGCCCGAGAGTGCCATCCCTTGTACCAGGGAAGAAAGAATGACGGAATACGAAATTGTATCCGATGTTTTCTAAAGCAGACGGGCTGATCTGACTGATCTGGGCTCTGACAGCCGATTACAACCCGGCGGTAGTACGTGTTACGTGTCTATGTAGTCGCGGCCAAATAAAATCTGACCAATAGGGTGTAGTCGCGTATTACACAACCCGCAAATAGTTGAACTATTATCCACAGCGTTTGCATAACCCAATGCACTTCACCGCGGTTCGTGTACGCGTTGATTAGTGTGAAAGCAGCTTGTCGTAATCAGTCCATCATGCAACCCATACTAGGCGAACATGTAGCCCCGTTTGTGACGCAACGGTCCACCACCAAATGGGACCGAACTTTGGGGAGCGATGGATAAAATGGGGTCTCCTCTCGGTCCGGCTCATTGCTTTAATATTACCTTAAATCGCGAACAACGATCACTTGTGAGTTGTAAAGTCATCTGAGTGCTGTATTACTATAAATAAGCATATAAGCAGATGTCTAAGGCAAGGACAAGTTCGTAACCTAAACAGTTATTGTGTTGTATATCGCGCCACCATTCCCAGGAACATCATTATCAATATATACTTGCTTACACAAGATGGCGCAGTGAAACAGATTGTGTGCACAGTGCACCTCTAGAAGGAACCACGTCCACTACATCCATGGTATGAGGCTGGAAGGGTCCAACACAGAAGTGACCTTTGCTCTACTTTTCTTTGGGGTATGATGCCGAATGAGCATACCGCTTTGTGCGTTGTATTTTCTGAATTGTACATTGATAGCTGACTTTCCTCAAACCGGTTACCATTTATTTAATACATGGAATAAGTGTTACACCACCATTCAATGTCTTTTTTTTTCAAAATCTAAAAAAATAGTAACTACGTAGATTTTGGCCCTCATCTTGAAAACTAAACTGACTGAAATGCCACTTGATCTGAGTTATGATATGATTATCAAATGCTTTGGATCTGCACTATGCAAAGCCTCTTCGGATGTATATGCATATTAAAAAGACAAACAGACACGCGTCTAGTTAAATGTATATATATATATATATATGTATATAAAATGTAGCAAAATATATAAAACTGCAGCCAAATATATATATACAGATGAAGGTGTACAGGTGTTAAGATGACGTGTGCCTTTTAAATCATATCGATGGTATGGTATGGTCGCCCTGGAACCCAAAACCCGGCCAACCCAAGAATTCACTTGAATAATGTAAATTGTTAACAAATGCATGATGTGACTGATCAAACTAGTGTTTAGGATTAATTAAGAACATTTTCCCGTAATACAAAGTATTGTCTGATTTAAAAAAGAATGAACAAGCAAGATAAAATAGAAGCAACAGTATAGTCTACTGCATTTATTTCTTGGTATGGTAAAAAAAAAAAATCACAACAATAAGAAAGTTGAAATTATCAGATTGCATTATCAGAAGCTTAAAATACTTTTTAATTTACCCGTGTTTCGTGTATTTGTTTCCCCTCCAGAAGCTTACATGATTGGGTACAAAATGAGCACGGTGCCTTGAGGTGCCAGCATTTCAAAATAATGTCCATACAAAAGTTCCAATCCCCATGCTATAACTCATTTCAGTCCTTTACAAAACTGCACACTGCCAACGATTTAGCAACAGAAAAACAATAGCCCTTATTCAACTGTTGTTGTCTTTTGTTTGTTTTAATGCTGTAGGTTTTCTGCTTCCAAACACTTCATTTGTTTCTATTGCAGGTGATGCAAGTAAACACAATGATCCATACTATCCAAGTTGTAATTCAACAATAGACCTCCTACCATCACTGTCAGAGTAGGGTTCAGATAGAGAGACAGAGTGAGAGGAGGAAGAGCGACATATGTCATTTGGACCTGCTTACACTTGATATAAACGTCACAATCACCTTCAAAACTACCTTCCTTTACCCTTCGCACATACTTCTGTCGAAGCACCAATGTCATGGGTCATCTCTAATAAGCCCTCACTCTCTCCCGGCGGTACCGGCCACACTCTGGTAGAACCGTGCAACAAAGGCCGGGTCATGCTCTTCCAGGACGAGCAGGAAGTGGTTCCTCTCTTCCTCGCTCCATGACTCGAACCACTGGGTCCAGAGACGCAGCTGGCACTCAAAGATGTTCGGGGGTCTGTCTCTAACCTGATGCAGAAAGAAGAATAACAACCATGTTAAATTGTAGCTTACTGAGGGTAAGCAGTACCCGGGAGCTTGGCATCATATTCTGTGTAGGTACACCTCAGCTTCTTTGATTTTAAACATCTAGGCCACTAGAACATTAATAATGATCCTACTTGCCAAGGGAGTACAATATAAGTCCAATGGAAAACCTTTCTGGTTCCACATTGATGACGGGATACCTGAGGCATACTGAAGGGACTGTGGGGGTACATCAGATCAACAAGGTTGGGAAACACACACACACACACACACACACACACACACACACACACACACACACACACACGGTGAATAAATACCTGTAGAGTATTGAGTGAATCTAGAAGAGTGCACACTTTCCCAGGTACTGCTTTGCCTAGAAGGTCCTGCAGAAAGCGTTCTCTCTGGGGGCTGGTCCACCCCAAGAACCAGCTCATTACGCACCGGTACTCTTGCAGGGTGACGTATGACACGGGCAGAGAACCCCCACCTGGCACTGCATTGTGGGACGCACGCGAGAGGGACTCAAGGGTGGGTGGAACTGAACATTGTGGTGGCGAGGGCAGAGTAAGCAGGCTGGGGGGCGAATAACTGGAGGGCCACTCTAGACTTGCGTTGCCAAGGGCTTCCTGGGCCGAACCACCGAGGCTGGAAAAGGGACTGGCAACGGCCGGGGTAAATGTGTCGCTAAGCTGCGGTTGTTGTTCATTTGATCCCTGACTGACATGGTAGAACCACGACATCTCTGTAAAGATAAGAGCATTCAGTTTGACAAAGGAAGCTACATTCATCAATCTGCTGTAAACACAATGAGAGATACATCATAGCAGAGAATATGTCTTCCATTTTAGTACTTCATAAAAACCAACAGCAGCACTATTACAGAGTTGATGATGTAGCGCATTATTAGATGTATGTCAAAGAGAGACAAACACTTTGCCAGTGGATGTCCGACGATAACATTCTAAAACATTTCGATGCCCACCTTTTCTGCCGGTCAGTCAACGTGTTTTAGGCATCCCTAGACGGCCGAAACATAGCCTACGGATTAGCTACAGGTCGCTGACATTTGTTTCTAGCCTTACAAACATACTAACCACAGCAAGACGCAGTAAATGTTGTGCTTTGGAGAACATCACCGTTGCGCTCACAACGCGCAACGGTCCTTGTGGTATATAAAAATATAACAGCAATTATTAAATAATAATAAAATATATATATATATATTGTAAATGCTTCAGAAAAAAATATATTATTCTACAATAAAGATAACGATGGATACATATTATTGATTGCATTTATTCAAGGGATGTCGTCGGCTATGACGCGGATGAAGGAAGGCGTAGCCTACTACTCTCGCTGGGAACGAACTAGAGGATCGGAAAATGGCGGACCTTGAAGACGTTACGCTGGACGGGAGACCGCTAAACTCTCTTCGGGTGGCGGATTTAAAAGCTGCTCTCGAGGAACGAGGACTCTCTAAAAGTGGACCGAAAAATGCACTCGTCAAAAGACTCAAAGGGGTGAGTTCGGCGCGATTTCCCGATCGCCGCGGCTGCACGCTAACTAACGTTTACGAACCGACGGGCTGATGCTTGTCTAGAAGGCCGACAACTGCTACGCTACCGAGGTAGCAGTTGCTTTTATCAATGCAAACACAATTAAAAAAAAAACATTTGAAGAGCGATGTGGTTGGATCGCGCGTTCTCCCCGTGATGCATCACAACATGGCTTCGTTTTGCCTGGGTCTGCCAGCCGGGGTTACCCGAGTTAAATATGGGACTATGTGTTCTGTTGGGCTACCGCTGTATGTAGCGGCTAGTAGAGCGGTGGCCGTAGTTGCTGACTTGCCGCCGCCGCTGATGTGTGTTTAGAGAAGTCGAATCCGCGCGTTGTTGCTCCATTAAAGAGAAAAAAAAAACGGGGGGGAGGTTAAGTAAATACTTTTACTAGGTCGGTGGAGGAAACCGGCGGTAGTTTGCAGAGCTGAAATTAAACAATACATATGACATGGCGATGCAACAATGTGAATGTTTGTTACTGAACTAAATACGCACCCGCTGTTGCTGAAGTTTGCGAGCTTCCGCGTGTGTGAGCGGTTTTGTTTACGTCTATCGGAGGTGTTACGCTGTATAAACACCACCAGCGCGTCCTTGTAATTAGTATTTCTTTAAAGTGTCTTAATATATATATATATATATACACAATAAAAGCCTTTTATGTGCGTTATCTATAGTTATGCACATCGGATGAATTGTATTTGGGTAGTACGGTGTATAACGTTCTATAAAATGCAAAATACTATAAATGAAATTTGTCTATTTCCCGCAACTTTAAGTTTGGCAAATGCAATATAAATAGCCCAAAGTACAAAATAAAACCACATTTTTTAACTAGCTTCAGTTGACTAGCAATCCGTTGTTGTTTTTTTCAAATGTTCGTCGTGAATGTCAGCAATGTAATATAATACGAATATTTTTTTATATTTCAGACGCATTATTATTTTAGTTGCATCCATGGTGCGTACGTTGGATCAGTCCCTTCGGTTTTCTCATTCATTCCTGAATTTCTAATGAGATTGTTAAACTTATGTCCCGCCATATTCTTTAACTGTAGTTATTGCATCCTTGTTGTGTTAAGACTGTCTGTGTTGTTGTACCTGGCCAGAAGGCATGTTTCTGGATGTTATGAGATAGTTATAACAGAATTGGCACTTTAATATTGTCTGTCCTGTCTTCTGTATGGAGTGTTCCATTTAATCAATGAGGCCTTCCAATGAAAGAAGCTAGGTCTATCAACTTCAATTCATTTACTTTCGTCTTTAATTTGTTCTTCAATGTTAAAACTAGGCATATATGCTCAGTTTGTGCTCTTAATCATAGCATGCCTTGTTTATGCTTTTATGTCTCAGTCCCATTCAACAATGCTTTGCAATAAACAAATGCTGTGCACAAGGTTGTACAAACACACCAGCCGTTCATGCAAATTTTATGGATATCTAATACAATGGAAAGCCATTGCTATGTATAAATTAGAACTGTGTAATTAACATAATTTAGTATTTACAAACTCTTTCAATGTTTGTGCAGTCAATAACAAGGGAATCAAATAGTTTCCCTTCTTCTCTCCAACAACAGGCCCTAATGCTGGAGAACCTTCAGCGGACCTCGACCCCTCACAGTGGACTGCAGCCCAACTCCCAGGTGGGTAACACTTTGCAACACGTACCAGCAGCTATGGCTGTTGGTATATGTAGTTCCATTGTCCATAATGTCACATTATAAGCCGTGAAGTCATGTGAACAAAAAAAAAATCATCTGCATCTATGTCAACAATCTTTTGAGAATCAAGGTCTGACACAAAAGAGAGGTTATAACGGATCAGCATAGCAGGAGGTCTAGCCTATGTGGCTGGCACACTAGTGGGCTGAGCCAACTGCAACTGTTTTTCAATGTTCTGCTGCTGCGGTTGTAGATCGGGGAGGAGATGAGCCAGAACAGCTTCATCAAGCAGTACCTCGCCAAGCAGCAGGAGCTCCTCCGACAGCGCCTTGAGAGGGAGGCCAGAGAAGCTGGGGACACCGAAGGTAAAGCCTGCCACCAATCAAAGACACACACACACACACACACACACACACACACACACACACACACACACACACACACACACACACACAC
>JAOPUA010000161.1:10639510-10651360 GCA_027122455.1 Trisopterus luscus | reverse complement strand
CACACACACACACACACACACACACACACACACACACACACACACACACACACACACACACACACACACACAACCAGAGTCAGTGAGTCATTCAAATGCATTTCCCTTCACAGAACCAGAAGACAACACCAGCGTCAACAACAGCGCTCCATGTCCTGCTCCCTCCCAGGTTAGACCCCTTTAAACTTTTTAATACAAAACCTTTTCCCATTCATAAGACACATTCCTAATCTGCATGCAGGGACGCCGGAAGGTCTTTTGCTTTTTGCATGTTTGGGGTGGGGAAGGTTATAGCGGGAAGAATAGGAGATGCATGCTCTGGCACGGAGGGGTCACGACACACTCTTAGGCTGCTTGTTCCGTGCCCACCAGGAGGCAGCACCAGCACCCGTCGACCATCACAAGCCCCTCGGCCCCGCAGACGGCGACGGGTTGGCGGGCCCCGCCCACCAGGAGGCAAACATGTCGGGTCAGCCCGCTGGCCCCACCTCAGGCGCCGTGTCCTCGCACAGTGCCGCTGCGGAGCGCGCCCCCCAGTCTGGCCAGGCCACGGCCGACAGCGACGACGAGGACAGTGACGACGGCGACGACGACGTGAACGACGAGGCGTGGGGCGACCGGAGGCGGGGCCCGGGGGAGCCCACCAGGAGGACAGCAGCAAGGAGGTCGGCAGCCAGAGAGCGCTCAGAGGCGTCCCGCCAGCCGCCCCAGCATATCCCCTCCCTCCTCTCACCACAGCTCCGCCAGCCCACGCCCCCGCCCTCCCCGCCCCCGGAGCTGTCCTACCCGTTGCCCGACACCCCCAAACAAAGCCCCCCAAGCCCTGACGAGGCCCCTGCCCGCCAGCGCGCCTCCAGCAGCTCCAGCTCCGGGTCGTCCAGCAGCCGAAGCAGCAGCCCAGAGCCACAGAGCAGAGAGCGGAAGCCCCCCGGGCCCCTCACCCTGCTGGCCCGGAAAATGGCGTCCGAGGGGGCCTTCTCGTGCGCCGGGTGGCACGGCGCCGCCGGAGAGCCCACGGACAACGGCGCCGCCGCCGCCGCAGCATTAGCTCAACCCTTCACCGCTATCACGCACACAGCCAACACTGCGTCCGCCATCGCCAGCGTTTCTTTTCCCATGATCCCCGGCGGAATGCAGGGTGTGCTGGGTGGCCTAGGTGGCCAGGCCCCAGTGAGCGTACTCCGCGCCACGGCGGCGGAAGACAGGGAGGTGCTGCTGGAGAGGGAGAAGGCCCTGGAGATGGAGAGACGAGAGAGGCAGAGGATGGTGGAGGAAGAGCAGGAGAGGGAGAAGGCGTTGGAGCGGGAGAGGATAGAGCGACAGAGGGCCTTGCAGCGGGAGGAGCAGGAGAGGGCCCTTCAGAGGGAGCGGGAGCTGGCCCTGGAGCGAGAGAGACAGGAGAGAGATCTTGCTCTGGAGCGGGAGAGACTGGAGAGAGAGTTGGCACTGGCTAAAGAGAGAGAGGAACGAGAGAGGGAGGAACGAGAGAGGGCCCTTCAACTGGAGAAACTGGAGTTGGAGCGGGCCGTTCGGCGGGAAAGAGAGGAGAGAGAGAGGGCTTTGCAGAGGGAAAGAGAGGAGCGAGAGAGGGCTTTGCAGAGGGAAAGGGAGGAGAGGGAAAGGGTTCTGGAGCTTGCAAGGGAGCGGGAGGAGAAGGAGAAGATTGAGCGGGAAAGATTTCTGGAACAACAGCGGTTAGAGAGAGAGAAGGCCCTGGCTCGGGAGAGGGAGGAGATGGAGGAGATGGAGAGGCTGGCGAGAGAAAGGGCCTTGGAGCAGGAGAGAATACAGAGGGAGCGAGTGCTGGAGCAGGAGCGTCTGCTACGAGCGAAGGAGGAGTCAGAGAGGGTGGAGAGACAGAATGCTCTAGAGCAGCAAAGGCTGGAGAGGGAAAAGGCCCTGGCACGGGAGAGGGAGGAGAACGAGAGGGCAGAGAGAGAGGCAGCACGCGAACGAGAGAGGATGGAGAAGGCAGAGCTGGAGAGGAAGCGCGCAGAAGAGCAGGAGAGGGTGGAGAAAGAGAGAGCTGAGACTCTCCAGAGGGAGAGGGAGCGGGCCCTGGAGAAGGAGCGGGAGGAGAAGCAGAGGGCCCTAATGCAGGAGAAGGAGCGGGAGGAGAAGCAGAGGGCCCTAATGCAGGAGAAGGAGCGGGAGGAGAAGCAGAGGGCCCTCAAGGAAGAGAAGGAGCGGGAGGAGAAGCAGAGGGCCCTCAAGGAAGAGAAGGAGCGGGAGGAGAAGCAGAGGGCCCTCAAGGAAGAGAAGGAGCGGGAGGAGAAGGAGAGGGCTCTTAAGAAAGAAAGGGAGGAGAGGGCCCTCAAGGAAGAGAAGGAGAGGGAGGAGAAGGAGAAAGTGCAAAAGAAAGAGAGGGAGGAGAGGGCCCTCAAGGAAGAGAAGGAGAGGGAGGAGAAGGAACGAGTGCTCAAGAAGGAGAGAGAGGAGAGGGAGGAGAAGGAGCGAGTGATAAAGGAGAGAGAGGAGAAGGAGAGAGTCCTAAAGAAAGTGAGGGAGGAGGAGGAGAGTGCACTGAAGAAGAAGCAAGAGGAGAAGGAGAGGGAGGAGAAGAAAAATACTCTGGAACGTGAGAGACTGCAGCGGGAAAAGGAGGCGCAGGAGCAGCGAGACAAGGCGAAGATGGCCGACAGGGAGAGGGAAAGTCACCTCCCTCCATCCAAGCGCGGTCGGGACATTGGTCTGAACCTCCTGGCCACTCCGCCTCAGATCTCCGTGGGAGCAGCCAGCAAGGTGGACCAGCCCGAGTCCCAGGCGCCCGGGGCTACAGGCCCTGGGGAGCCTTCAGAACAAGCCACCCCTCTGTCCCCGCAGTCCTCCCTCAAGAAGTTCCGCTTCTTGCGGGACACTCCGGCACAGCCCCCGGCCACTTCCTCCGGCTCGGTGGTCATAAAGCGGCCACGCACCTTCTCAGACACCCCGCCGCCCCACGCCTCCCCCATCGCCTCCCCCACCAAGGCACGACCCTGGGCCGACAAAGAAGGGCCCGCCCTCCCACCAGCGGCCCCAGAAGACGGGCCCAAGCCAGAGTCTGCAGACAAACCCCCAGGCGGCACAATGCCCCCCAAGAAAGAGCACGGTAGGGCCCCCACTGTCCCGAAGGGGGATGGGGAGAAACCGAAAAAGCAGAAGCGCGAGAGGAGGAGGTCCTCCTCCAGCGACTCCTCCTCCTCAGACTCTGGGTCGTCCTCGTCAGGGTCCTCCAGCTCGTCTTCATCATCGCAGGGAAAAAGTCAGGTGAGTCCATCACAGGCCGTCCATCACAGGCCGTCCATCGCAGGCGGGTTACAGCAGTTCTATTCAGGGAGATCTGATTTCATTGAGGTCTGGCATTAGGGTAGTCATGGTTTATATTTGAATGATTACGTCCTTCCCTCCTCCCGGTAGTCAGGATTAATTAATAAAATATATATTTTTTTACCCAAATGGACCATTTCACTTTTCGCTTTTTGAGCGTGTAAGTGTTATTTATTAGCAGTATGTGTTTGTACTTTTTATATTTACTGTTTCTTGGAACAAATAAAGATTATAACCAATACCATACTGAAATGCAGCAGTAGCAGAAAATGAGTAGAGCTGTTACTGTCTATCCATCCTGACCTTTTCCTTCCTTCCTTCCTCTCTCACTCTTAGGACAAGAAAGCACCGCGCAAGGCGTCTCCTAAGCGCAGGGCGGATAGTGGTCCACCAGCCAATGAAAAGCCTAGCGCCTCCCTCACCAAAGCGGAAGGAGGCGGGTCTGGTGTCAAGCTGCACAGCGAGGTCAGTTTCCTCCCCTGGTTAGGTCACTGCAGATGTTTCACCAGAACCACGGGATACCAATATTGAGTTTTGTGTGTGCTGTAAAAAAAAGGGCCAATATTTTAAAGACTTCTCTGTTCTGTATTATGATGCGTTCCAAATATAGTGCATTCCATTTTTATCATAATGGTCCCACTCTGTTGTAAGTACTAGATAAAGACTAGTACACACTTGCTTGTTGTATAATATACTTGCCTACTTTATTACATTTATACTGCAATCACAAATAAATTGCGTATATTGATCTTTATTTCCCCTGAAATATTCTCTTTTTCAAGTTTCAAGGGATCTTACTTTCCTGACCTAACTTTGTTGCTGACTTGTTGAACAAAACAGAAAGCTGTGGTGGGACCACCTGCTGATGACCAGAAGACCCCAGCAGGCACAAAGGAGGGAGAGAAATCAGAGCAGAAGAAAGACAAGCCAAGGTCTGGTTCTGTTGCTTTCTTCCTTCTTCTTTTATAACAAAGATGTGTGCAATAAAATCAAGACACACTCACTCAGTCAAATGCACAGATACAGACATTCCATTCAATATTCTCTTGAGAAGACAAACAAGTAAAACCTTCATTCGAGTCCATCATATAACAAGAAAAGAATAATTCCTTTCTTATCCAATATACCACTATGATGCACACTATACGGGTCCATCATATAACAAGAAAAGAATACTTCCTATGTTAAACACTATACTGGGTAAAGAGCCCTGCTTGTGTTTCAAAATGTCCAAACATTGTTTGTTATGCGTGTACGTGTGTTGTTCATGCCATCTGGCTTTTCCCCCAGATACAAACTTGTTTAGTGAAGTGTGTGTAGCCATTAGCAGTAAAGGTCTGTGCAGACATTAAGAGAACTGGTTGAAACGCTGCATGTGTTCCCCCTGTAGTCTGCATATATATATATATATATGTATATTATGCTCATAATTATCTGTGGCTTCCTATGTATTGTATGGCATAGCACACATTAGCCAAGAGGTGATTTTTAATGTACAAATATATTAGGGCTTTGCATGAATGTAACTATGATTATCTATTTTTTGACAGATTTATTCAATTTAGGGTTTAATATATTTGTTGAAATAAGACTACTTCAGGCATCTTGCGCTTCATTAACGTTACATTTAGCAAAGCAGTTAACACGCAGATAACTTATTACACCTTATATATATTTAACACGGGCCATGGTTAGTAGTGTGTAGTCCAGCTCAAACTCAATTAGTCGTGGAACCGAGCCAGGGAAGACGAATTGAATTTCTTTCAGGCGATGTGTAAGCCTGCCTTGACGCCGGTGAGAACATGCGGGTCCTTTAAAAAAAATCTAATTTTCGATCGCACCAATATGGCTGCGGTACTGGATTTGGTTAACAGCTAACATATTAAATATCGTCGTATCGAAAAGCTAATATAAGATATTGCAAGCTAGGCGGCGTCTTTTGGTACGCACCAGGTTTGACTGGCAGTCGAGGGAAATGCTTTGAGAGCGGAGTAGTCTAGTGTGTGAGAGCGAAAGGTAGGAGGAGCGGTTGTGCCTCGTCGCAGTCGTATTTTTTTTTCAGCAGCAACGTAGCGCTTGCTTCTATTTTAAGTGCCTGACAAAATAAAACCAAGTTCCACGGAGATGATTTACCTTTTAGAACGGGTGTAGGCCGAGTGATTAACTTGCGCACTGGGGGAAAGAGGCAATGTCCGACGTGCCATCATGTAGCAGTGTACATCGTGCATTCCGTGCCTTTTTTTTTTTTTTTGGTTGAATGAATGAATCAAGGAGGACTAATGAGATCGCGGGGCTATTTTACCATATTCATTTGATACGAAAGAGAACGGCAAAGCATTTGTTTTGACGCCAAAGCTATGACAGTATTTGTAAACAGCGAACGTCACCGTGATATGCGCTGTCGCGTATGTAAATGAAACGCATTGATTGTCTCGCCCATCACTAATGCTGAGGGCGGTTTAATATCACAGACGTCTGGAGTTATAACCGAGTTTCAACCGAGTATAGTTGAGGCTGTTAATTCGCGAATGCTGTAAAAGCTGATTTCAGTGGTCTTCTTGAATACTAGTGAGTAGTGACTTAACCTCCTGTCGTGTACTGTGCGAACCCTACAGGGACCTGAAGGAGAGTAGCATGGCGGAGGCTGAGCTTGTCCAAGAGGCCAACGATGAGGTAAGGCACAGAGGAGACCACCACCAAACCAACGGATCATCCATTTACTTTATTTCCTTCACAGATTTAGTCGGATGCTATTTTTGATTTTTTTTTTTTTTTTTGCCACTTAGCCTTCAGACCATATGTCTTTAGTTTTGAAGTGAATTGGATTCATCTGAATTGTGATAAATGCAATTGGAAACAATAGAGCCTTTTTTCTTAAATAATAATTTGGATAAAAATGAGCCCCTTTCAACAAGCTGTAGAATGCATAGATGTAGCATACACATTGATGATTTGGCTGTGTTTTTCAAAACCTTTGCTGTCTTAGACAGAGGCAGCAAGGGCATATTATCATTGTGGCTGATGTTTAAAACCCACTTGATTGCTTTGTTATAAAGGTGCTCATGCCTCTTCCATTGCCCCTAATGGTACCGGCACACTACTTCTGCCACTACTACTACTACTACTACTACCACGCTGCACTGTTCCACTGTCCCCCAAGAACCCTGGGTTGACCACAGATAGCCCCCCTCGAGTGTGCTGTAGACGGACAGACCCGGCAGAAAAATGCCCTCGTGTCATGGAGCTGGGCTGGGCAGATTCACTGGTTGGACCAACGGGGAAGGTGGACGTTGCCATGTCGGCACGTCTGTCTCCCCTGGTTGGTGCCCCACAGAGCCACCCCTATGCACGCTCGCTAGGGTGTGGTTGAAGACGCAACGTTACACGACTGTTTGGGAAATAACCCAGAATACGTCAGACATTTCTGTCCCACACTGAAGTTACAGAAGACTGTGGGCCAGAGTGGAGTGCATGAATTCGGAGCGCATGTGTCGGAGCAGTTGCTCGCTGGCTGGACTATCCGGGGCAGGGTTCCGTTCATCTTCAGAATGGAACCACCGAATCATGGAGAGACTGGTCTTGTTGTGCTACTTCTGGACAATCAGTATGAATTTCCACTGTCCCCGTGGGGCGTGGTGAGCGAAAGAGTTTTACGGACCTTCACGCATTCCTCATCAAGCCCTCGCACTGCTTCCGGTTCATCCAATCGGACACCACATTGAGATGATGAGGATGCGGCCGCCACTACGGGCAAATAAAGAAAAAAGGACAAATGCTAAAATGGATGCCTTTTTATAAAGGCGTTCTCAGGCTGCCGCCCCCCGGGAACTCTTAAACACATCCGGCCAACCAACCAGCTCGCTCAGGTTTCCACCCAAACATCTCAGCCACCTATGATTGGACCCCTTGTTGCCTAAGTGCAGTACATGCAGTCGTGATTGGGCCATTTCCAACCCAGTAAGGATCAGGTGTCAGTGGTACCAGGGAATAAGTAGACATTTTCTCAATGTTTTCCAGTCTTAGGTTGTTTATTGTAGAGAATGCTAAGTTTTCAGTCAGACTTCTCTGTAGCTTATGTGGGGCGGGGGAGTGTTAACGCCATCATTTTGGGGGGGAAGTGTTTAAATATATATTTTTTAATATGGCTGCTGCAGTTTTAATCAAAAATGTAATTTAACTTAAACTAAGTCTAATCAGATGATGCAGTTCTGAACGTAAACCTGCCTCTGTTTTTTTTATTATTAGACATCTCTCTTTTAACAATCTCATAGCTCTATGGCATTTAAACTGCAGTACCGCCATTGGTTGGGTTTTGTGTCCAATAGAAACTGCAATTACCTGGGGCGCAGCTTGTATATTTCTACTCTCTGGCTAAGCTTACAACTGTGCAAAGACATACCAATGACTTACCATGGAGACGCAAGACGTCCTCTCAGGCAGTCTGCTTAATCACCCTTACACATTTACCCATAGTGTACCGCTAAACACTGTCCAGGCTCTGGTTGGATCAAGTGTTGCATTTTCTATCGACCAATCTTTACATTTTATCCTTATTTCCCCCCCCCCCCCCTTTCGTTCTACCTCTTCCCCCTCCAACTTGTTCTCTGCAAGCCTGTAGTGATGTGTACCTCCTGGGGTCTGCCACTCACCTCGCTCCCCCTGTTCCCTGGGGCTCTTCCTATCTGTTCTCTGTTACAGACTCCCAAGGCCTTCGCTGCTCGGAGGATCTCCCTCGGCAGTGAGTACTTCCTCCCCCACGCAATATCCACCAGTCACATATATCATTAATTAACTAAGGCCAACTGGCTGTTTAAAGGCTGATGGTGTAAATACTGGCTCATTGTTGGAGACGGGCTTCATCTATTTTATCACAAGATTCTTGTCAAGTTTTGTAGAGTTGAGCATAACTGAACCTCAAATGCACAATTTAATGCTTATTTACAATGCAATATTTAAAACCAAAGAAAAAAATCAGATCTTCCAAAATGTTAATGATGCGATGATCGGGGAGCTTCAGTTTTAAGATGAAAAGTGAAACCTAGTTCTAAAATATGAAGGGCTTTTAATTCTTCAACTTCCAACCCTAACGGGTCCATGTGTCCACCTCTGAAGCTTGTGTTGCCCTTCCGTGATGTTATTCAAGCTTGCCCCCCCCCCCTCGACCTAGCAGGCAGCAAGGTTTCCCCAGGGGCCGCGTCAGCGGACGGGGATGGGGACTCTGGAGCCGCGCGCAAGAGGAGGTGGGGCTCCAGCACAGCGGTCTCGGCGAAGAAACCTTCCATCAGCATCACCACAGATTCACTCAAGGTACTTTACTTGTCTTAGGACTCAATGTAGATACGACGCCCCCTAGCAGCAACATTACCGTTGCTCCGTTCTATGGCCATGTGTAAGGGGAGGCCGGATAGTCTAGTGGTCGTTGGACTCAACCTTTTGGAGCCAAAAGGTTCTGGGTTCTAACCCCCATGTCCACAGTACATGTATAATACCTTAAGCAGGATGCCCTAACCATAAAATAATTAGTGTCACTTTGATTGAAAGGGGCTGCTTAATTCCTCGATAGCGAGTCTATATTTCTTATACTATAGTCAACATGCCAATAGTTAGATGCTATCTGATACAGACCTTGACGTATGATCCATTTTCCTTAACTCTAATATCAATATGTAATCGCCAATATGCCTTCATCAATATTCCTTCCACTTGGTGTAGGAAGTGGCAGTGTTTTTGATTTTCTTCCCTCTTGGGTTTCCTTTCAGTCTCTGATCCCGGACATCAAGCCCGGCCAGGATGCGGTGGTGGACCTCCACCCAGAGGAAGCTGTCCTCTCTGGGGCCGAGGAGGAGATGGAAGAGGAGGAGGAGAGGGAGCAGCCCGACCAGGACCTCCAGATCCGACGCACCGTCACCCAGGTTCGAGATCCCGGCTTTCAGAGCGGAACCCGCCCGACACTGGATTTAAGGGGCAGATATCGGGAATACAAAATGACAGATCAAAAATGTTGTGTTATCATGGGGGTGGAGCAGCTCTTTGGGATTTATTGTTTTAGCAATCAAAGTCACTCCTGTGGTCCGTCTCCTCTTCATCTCCAGGTCGTCCCGCTGGAGAGCCAGGAGAATGGGCAGAAGGAGGCAAAGAGGAGTCGACGGGAGGAGACCCAGGAGAAGGAGGTCCAGAAGGGAGGCAAGGACCGGACGAAAACCCCGGAGGAGAAGACAGACGTCTCCATCTCTGGAGTCATGGAGACCCAGTCGCCAACGCACACCAGCACTGATGTGGAAATGAACACTGGTAAGTGATCAGACGCAGTTCAGTGTTATTCCACAGAATCTTCACGTACAAACCCGTTTTAAGTTGTTGTTGCAGTAGCAAGTTGTATTGAAATAAAATGTATCTTTAAAGAATTGTGGGTAGCTCAAGGGTCGTTGCACTACTCTAAAGTCCATTTGTCGTCCAAACATCAGTGCTGAATATTTTACCCTCCCACCCCCCAGTGACCCCCAGCAATGACGCCCTGGTCCGCCGCTCCATCAGCCAGCAGAGGTCAGGGGTCACCATCACCATTGACGACCCCGTGCGCACGGCACGCCAGCCTTCACCCCCCCGTGGCAAAGTATCCAGCATCGTGCATGTGTCCAATCTGGTGAGTGAGGCGGTGTGTGTGTGTGTGTGTAATTACATCTGTACTAATACATCTTCCGCGTTTGGTGTGTAATCCAGCGACATAATGTCTGACCCGAGTGTGGCTGTGTTGTGTCCAGGTGAGGCCCTTCACCCTGGGCCAGCTGAAGGAGCTGCTGGGCAGGACAGGAACCCTGCTGGACACCGGCTTCTGGATCGACAAGATCAAGTCTCACTGCTACGTCACCGTGAGTCTGCACACACAAGCACACAGTAAATACACTTGGTACAGACGCCCAACTAGCACTGCTTAAATTGTAAGAATATAGCTTGATTTCAATGTCTAATATACAACTACTACTGTCTAAGTCATGCTCACACACACACCACAGTAGTTAACGTTTCTATTGTCACTCCAGAGAAGTGCTGAAAGGCAATCGAAATAAATGGAGTGACGTCCGGACACTTGACACAAGGACAGAGATCCCATCCCAGCCTCACTGTGAATACGCCTCATGCTGTCTGTTGTGTGTGTGTGTGTGTGTGTGTGTGCAGTACTCCAGCGCAGAAGAGGCGGTGGCCACCAGGACAGCCCTGCACGGGGTCAAGTGGCCTCAGAGTAACCCCAAGGTCCTCAGCGTGGAGTTCTGCCAGCAAGACGAGGTAAGACCAGCCTCACACTGGGTAGTCTAGCGGCTAGTGTGCCTACGAGTCCCTACCGCCATCTTCTGCTTGGACACCAATCAAGCCGTCCGTCACCCCATCCTCCGTACCCATTCTCACCGGCCTTTCCCTCCCCTCAGCTGGACTTCCACAAGAGCCTGGGGGTGGGCGTGAAGCCGGGGTCCGAGGACCAGGCGTCCGGGCCGGGCCGCCAGTGGACGCCCTCCGGCATTCCCTCGCTGCTGCCGGAGCGCGAGCAGTGGGCGGAGCGCGAGCGGGAGATGGCGCGGCGGGAGCAGGCGCGCACCGAGCGCGAGTGGGACCGCGACAAGGTGCGGGAGTTTGGGCCGGCTGGCGAGGAGAAGGCCGCCGGGCCGCGCCGCTCGCGCTCCAGGGAGCGGAAACGCAAGGAGCGGGGGAAGAGCAAGGAGAGGAAGAATGACAAGAAAGGTGACCCCCCCCCCCCGACCCTAAACTAACATGATTGCTATCTGTTAGTACACTGACACTGTTGTACGACCTCTATCTGATAACCTAGGGTACGCAACGCGTGCATGTAAACACACTCATGTGGCGGTCATGCTAAATCTGGAGTGTTTTCTCAGCAGAAAAAGCCGCAGAGGACCCCCCTGCCAAGCTGCTTGACGACCTGTTCCAGAAGACCAAGGCAGCGCCCTGTATATACTGGCTCCCCCTCACTGAGGAAACGGTGAGATACTCTCCATGATGATGATGATGATGATGATGTTTTTTGTTTTTTTTAGGATGGTTCTTTGTTGATCCCAGGCGAAACCGGGAACCTTGGGCGTTGGTTGCTACGTTAGATCTAGATATAAGCCTATAGGTGTAGGTAGATATCTGTGATGGTGACGAGGATGGTTCCATCCGATGGCCGACTGTATCTAAGCGGCGTACGCTTTGTGCCCTCCAGTTCGCCCTGCGGGAGGCGGCCAACGCAGAGCGCGCCAAGGAGCGGGAGCGGAACCGCAAGGAGCAGGACGAGGAGGAGGAGAAGAAGCGGAAGGAGGAGGAGCAGCAGCGTAAGGAGCGGGTGAAGGCGGGCAGCGGGCCCCCGGGGGAGCGGGCGCCGCGGGGCGAGGGAGACAAGGACCGAGAAGGGGAGAGAGAGAGGGAGCGGGACCGCGGGAGGGACAGAGGGGACCGGGACCGGGAGCGGGACGGGAACAAGCGCAGGGAGGCGTCGCGTAGGCCGGGGGCCGGCAGCAGCGCTAGCGGAGGTGGCGGCGGCGGCGGCGGCGG
>JAOPUA010000161.1:10622977-10633178 GCA_027122455.1 Trisopterus luscus | reverse complement strand
TGTGAGTGTGTGTGTGTGTGTGCGCGCGAGCGAGCGCGCGCGAGCGCGAGAGACCGAGAGAGAGAGAGAGAGAGAGAGAGAGAGAGAGAGAGAGAGAGAGAGAGAGAGAGAGAGAGATATTAACAGAATCGTCTTCGTTACTGTTTCTACTTAACTCTTGGACACGGTCTGTTTTTTCCGTCCCACTTTTCATTGCTGCCAGTTTCCGAGCCCCAGCGGTGGATGTCGGAGTAGGAGTGGAGCTGTCGGGGAAGCATGAGAGCTGGAGGTACTGGTGATGGAGCTTTTAGATGTGAATGTTAAGTCTCTTTGTGTCACTAGAAGTACGATGGGAGATACAACAACAGAGCGGTTACGTCACCGTTGTAGCTTGTCATCACGTGATCTATAGAAAAGGGGGTTCAAATATATTCATACGGTTTAGAAAGTGCGGTTAAAACAGCTGCTTGCCAGACAAGAAAATGAGTTGAAATGAGAGAGAAGATTAAAAAACAAAGCACAAGTGTTCATGAAGTTACATTTATTTCGTAAGGAAGTTAGGAAAGAGAAGAAATCCCACCAAGGCACAGTCTCGTTGAGAAAACTAGGTGGGTCATCATTATTATCATCATCATTAGTATTATTATCATTACTGTGAGCTAGCTAGGACCCTTAGCTCAGTGGTATAGGAGAAAGCACCATGACTTGAGAATCGTAAACACTTACAATGACAAAAAGAAGTCTTTTGTTTTAGATCTTCGATTTATTTTCATTTGAGATTGATAGAAAAAAAAACAAACACCAATAAAAAACTACAATCAAGTTTCAAGAAAAAATACCCCGTCCCTTTCAGTTTCCCCCAAATATAAAATTAAGGCCACTTTTTCTGTCACTGTCCAGCAGGACTTAATAATGACAATGTACAAAGAAACAACCCATACTCACAGAGGACAAAAATAACAACAATAGTAATAGTCACAATAATAATGACAACATCACTGATCATAATACTCATCAAAGATTGGTAGGCTAGACAAAAAGAATGGTTTCGGACAGGCTTTTATAAAATCACTTCACTCCAGTAAGAGTGCTTTTCATGCTTCTTATTAAGTTTATTTCCCTTTTTCTGATCAATACTGGCTCGTCAACATTTTATCTCTGCTGGAAATTTTACAGTGACTATTAAGTCACTGCTGTTTTCAAGTGTGTATACGCGCATGCGTGTGTATGTTGTGTTCGTCCGTGCTTGTGCATAGTTGTGCATGCACATTGGATGTTTATTCGCTTGTGTGCTCTTGAGAAGAGAGTAAAAAATTAAAGAGGACAGTCCAAGGGGCTGACATGCTTCAATAGAGGCTCAAACACACATTGACCCCTGACCCTTGGCTAAAACAACAACACAACAAAAAAAAAAGACATTGAAAAAGGCTAAACCAAACAGCAACAAGCTGGCGTCAACAAACCACAAAGGAAGAGAGAGAACGGGGTTAGGAAAAGAGACAGAGGGGGCGGAAAAAGCGAGGGAGGAAAAAAGAAAAAAGTTTAAGGAAAAAGAGGCAGATAAATTCTTCTCTTCCGTGTTTGGTTTGGCCGGTGGAGCCGCACCTCGTCGCACACCTTCTCTTTTATTTCGGCGTCTCCCCCTATCTCCTGCTGCCATCTCTCACCCAAACTTTCATCTTTGAACCTTCTCGGATTCCTCCCTGCGTTTTTTCTCTCTCTCTCTCTCTCTCTCTCTGTCTCAGTCCCTCTCCACCCCTTCCTCCTCCTCCTCGTCCTCCTCCTCCTCTCCTCCCTGGCTTCTACACCTGGTCCAGTAGTGACCTCTTGCAGTAGAGGAGTCGGCGTGGGGTGCCGTAGCGACGGAAGAACACCAGCACCGCCAGTGTGAGGATGACGCACACCAGCAGCATGATGGGCACCACCACGGCCGCCGCGCCGCTCCCGGCCCCCGGCCGCTCCTCGTCCACCTTGATGATGATCACCTCCGTGTCTTCCTCTCTGTCCACCCCCCTCTCCCTGTCCCTGTTCCTCTCCCTCTCCCTCTCCCTCTCCCTCTCCCGCTCCCTCTCCCTCTCCCGCTCCCTCTCCCGCTCCCTCTCCCGGTCCCGGTCCCTGGTTCTGTCGGCGTCTTCGCGGTCCTTGTCCTTGTCTCCTCTCCTCCCGTCCGTCTTGGGCTCGTCGTTGGCACAGCCCATCCAGTCGCGCAGCGCCGACTTGGGGTAGCCGGGCTCCACGCGCATCATCTGGTTGTTGTACTTCCAGTACTTGTTGGCCTTGTAGAAGTACGTGTACGCTACGTAGACAAGGGTGGGAAAAAATAATCCGTAAACAACAACAAAAGTGTTGATTCCGATTCACGATTTTTCCTTTTCGTCCTAAGCCGACACTTTTAACCAAAGAGACTAACGGAAAAACTAAGGAATTTAGAAACATGTCCTTAAGAGGCGTCTTGCTGTAGGATGTCTACAGTCGGTCTGTGGACCTTGGGGATCAAACCCAGTACCTTTTGGTTTTGGATTCAAACAGCCCTGTCCACTGTTTTTCCTCCTGCTAGGTTCTACATCTGCTGCACGAGGCTGTCATGCAATAGACTCTGAGGACAGGAAGTGAATGGTCGGTCCATACCCTGGTCTTTGCTCATGAAGGCAGCCTTGAGGTTGTCAGGCACGCCCTGCCACACACTGATGGATTTTGGGTAATCCCTGTCCACCGTTCGCGACTCCTCGTCGAAGCGGTAGTACCTGGAACCAGGAAGAGGGTACATGTGAGAAGGAGGAGAGGGAGAGAGAGTATGTGTGAGAAGGAGGAGAGAGAGCACATGAGAGAAAGAGGAGAGGAGTGGGAGAGACAGAGAGAATACATATGAGAAGCAGGAGAGAGAGTACATATGAGAATCAGGAGAGAGAGTACACATGAGAAGGAAGAGAGGAGAGGGAGAGAGTGAGACATGTAAGATGGAAAAGGGAGAGCGAGCGAGCGCTCACGTGAGAAAGAGGGGAGAGTAACAGGGATAGGGCATGGAGTTAGGAGGGAGGGAAAACTTAAGAGACTGGAGAGAAAGAGGGAGAGCAGAGAACGAGAGAAGGAGATCAAAGAGTGAGTGTGGTGGAGAAGGTTGAGCGATCAAAGAGCAAAGGCTGGAGAGATAGCAAAAAAAGCAAGAGAGGGGATAACAGGCAGAAAGAGAGAGGGGAGCTGAGGGTATTCACTGAGTTTCTGTCACTCAATGTTTCCAGTCGGCCAATGCCACGGTCACAGTTTGCTGCATTGCAGCATTACTACAGTAACGGAATCAGAAACAGAGCAGTGACAGAAACGGTAACAGAACAGTAACAGAAACGGTAACAGAATGCCAACAGAACAGACACAGAAACAGAACAGTAACAGAAACGGTAACAGAACGGTAACAGAAAAGAACGGGAACAGATAGAAAGGCCAGATGCCAATGGGAGGAGTGTGTATGAGCCCACCACACTGCATTCCGCTGAGGCAATCCGTTTTTTTTAATTGCCTATGAAATATAAACGGCAGGAAATCTCAGCGCAAATGATGCTTTGGATTTTATAGTTTTTATGCTCACTCTATTACTGTCTTAAGCATGTCGGTCATTTGAACCCTGTGGTGATGGAACAGAAACGCTCCGTCCTCGGCCGAAGCCCTCCTATTGGTCGGAACGACCTGGTGAGGTCAACGTGGTTCCTTTATACGCGTGTGTGTGCGTGGCCAGTGGATCCATCTAAAGTGTATTTCAGGGCACAGCTGTCATAGACATAAACATCCATACACTAGCACCACACAATAGACACACATGAATCAGCACATAAAAAACACACAACAAAGACAAACACACATCTATTCACAAGCAGCCCACAACACTCACACACAAACACACATCCTGACACTAGTACCACACAATACTCTCACACACACACATCCTTACTCAAGCACTACAAAGAAAGACTGACGCACATCCATTCATAAGCACCCTGTTGTTTGCATGTTTGTGTGTGTGTGCGTGTGTGTGTGCCTGGGTGCGTGCGTGTGCGCACGCGAGTGAATCTGTGCGTGTACAGAAGGTCACGAGACTCACTTGCTCCCATGGAAGTAGTAGGTGTGTCCGTTGAGCGTGTAGAAGAGCGAGGCGTCTATCCGGTCGGTAGGCAGCCCGGTCCCCATCTCCCGCAGACTCCTGGGGAAGCCGGCCTGCAGGCTGGACTCATCGAACACCCAGTACTTGTCTCCTGGAGGCCACAGACAGCGGGGTGAGGTCGGACGTGAAGACAACGTAAGTCGAGGTAGGCAACGGTGACGTTTGGAGGTCATTTGTCGCACGGGTGTAAACATTGAGTAGATCTCGTTCACAGGGCCATGATTGTTTAAAATTATGAAGATCGGTAAAAATAAGATGAATAGAACATAGTTAGAAGTCATTCTGGAGGCAACAAGTCAAAGTCTCTCAACAAAACTGAGAGACAAAGGAAAGAGGATGAAAAGAATGAGAACCAGCTGCAGGTGGGAAGGTGGGTGGCTTGGACAACAGCTGTTCACATCGTCTTTAAGGGTTAACATCTGAATGAGCCTGCTGATTTAACAGTTGTGTTTTGATTAATACAGGCAGAACCTGAGCTTACCTTTGAAGAACGCAAATTTCCCGTCTTCTCTTTCGAAAGCGTTGTTGATGTGGGACGGCAGGCCTCTCCAGAAGTGACCAATCGGCATAGGGTATCCTTCTAGCACTTGGTTGTTACGCACACGCCAAAACCACTTATCCTAAAAACAGCACACACACACACACACACACAGATATATATGTTAGGACTCCAGAACACGAGCGACTAAAATGAACCACAAGCGCAAGGCGGCCCCCCCGGTACCCCCCCGCCTACCTTGAAGACAAACATCTCCCCCCGGAGGATGGCGATGGTGTCGAAGTGGCCTTCGCAGATGTTGGGTCCGAAGCGAGGGGTCTCCTGGGGTTCTGTGGGTTGGGGGTCGTCGTTGTAGGGCGTGCGAGACGTCACGGGTGGGGGCACAGGACCCGAACTGGAGCCTAAGGTGTCGGCAGGTCGTGGGGGAGAAAAGAAAAAATATAAATAAACGGCAGCCATCAGCTGTGTCGTTCTGTATATATCGACCGTTTTTTTCTGAGCGACAACATTGTTCTCATCTATTTAACACAATTAACAGGCTGTTATCATTAGAAGTTGCATATATTCTATTAGTTGTGTGTGGAAAGATACAAAGATTCAAGACAGAAGAACAAATAGACCATGCCATGTCACTCTATTTAGCATCATGAAAAGTGAATGTAAAAAATTAAAACTAAATGGTACTAAGGTAAAGTAAAATGTTATCTGAAGTAATGTAATCTTATGTTAAGTAAGGTTAAGTTATGTGATCTAAAGTAATGCAAAATAGTGTAAAGTAAAGTAAAAGTAATGTAACTGTACCATAGAGCTGCTGAATGCCTCTGCGGTCATCATCAGGCAGCAGGAAGTTGTCCGTGTCCATCCACTGGTAGAAGGGGGCCATGATGGCAGACGGGTCGCCGGAGTGCTCCAGACCCAGAGCATGGCCCAGCTCATGCACCGCTACCAGGAACACATCATTTCCTGGCAAGAGATTTTCACAGTAAAAGCTCTGCAATGATGGTAAACTCAAACTGGATGCAAAAGTAAAAATATCGGTCTGGTCATGGGAATTTTTTTCTGACTCACATCTCTTGTGACACCAACCAAAACAAACCACTTTTGCATCAGTTCACATATGACCACCCTCTGAGATCGTTGACTCAAAAATGCTGGCACAGGTCCGAACTTGTTCCAACAATTTGATTGTTACAGCACAAAAAACTGCTTACTCTCTTGCAAACATGGGTAACTCCCTGCGAGTTCTATTTTGTAAGTGCTGTTGCAACAGCAAAACAAAAACAAAAAGTGATCTCTCCGTTTTGACAACAAATGTTAAACAAATGTTATTTTATTATGATCCAAAATGGCCGCCGCTCTCCCTCTTACCAAACAGATCCCGGTTTCCAACGGTCCACGGCTCGGCTGCGTCAAAGTGGGTGTCCCCGCCAATGCCGTTGCTGGGGAAATAGGCGTGCGCCAGGAAGCCCCCCTCTCCGTCGAAGGGGCTGCTGTCACCGTGGAAACCCTCAGCAAAGAACAGCATGATGTCGGCGAACTCCTCCACCTTGTCGCGGATGTGGCTGTAGGGGATCTCGCGGAAGGTCAGCGGGGTCACGCCCTCCCACACCTTGAAGGCCTTCCGGATGGCCTCGTGGGTCTCGTACTCACCCACCTTGGGGGAGTAGTTCTGGATGCTGCAGGAGGGTGGCATCAGGTTAAACTCGATACTATAAAACCAATGTGTGTGTGTGTGTGTGTGTGTGTGTGTGTGGCGTCTGGTGTCTGTGTAAGGGTCAGCCCTGAGGCTTGTATGTGATGGCCTGCTGTGCTGTATTCTACAGTCCATTGTTTATATCAAATGTTCCAAAGGACACATGTTCTGGCCAATGTTTATTCCTTGCCCGAACTGGGTTGTTTATTGTATGTTTCAGAGAGGTCATATTTTGTTTTTCAGGTCATATACGTTCCGCTTGCTAAAGACCTTCTACCTCTTTGAGTCACACTAGCTCGCTGCTAGCGGAAGTGCAGAACGGTACCGCTGCCATATATGGGCATATGTCGTGATGTCACTTACAAGGTCTATCTAGCAGCTGGAGGACAAAAAAACACCAGGAGGCAGCCATTTTGAATTCATCAGTTGAGCCTGCTTAAGAGATGACCGAGAGTCAATTAAATCTCTTCATCCATGTTTCAAAACATGTTACATTAAAAAATATATAGTTAGTATAGTAAAAAATAAAATTCTGTCTTTGACCGTGCGTGACGTCAGCGACTTACGAGAAGGTGATGTCCCTTTTGTCCCACTTGAGGCCCTGGATCGCGTAGCGCTTCTTCCTCAGGTTGCTCTTCAGCTCTGAGCCAAACTTGTCTGGCACGCCGCAGCGAGGACGCTGCATGGCCCTGCCAAACACAAGTCACACTCTGGTCAGACTGGAGGCTCTGGGAAACACACGCCGGAGGCAGCAGGCGTGTCCACTGAAAGAGGGTTTCAGCAAAACTATGGTGGGCAGCAGGTGAGTCCAAAATACTTTCCAGTTCGCACTCACTGTTACAAATCCTGAGAGGACGAACATTTGTTTTTTGTGGCTCACGCAGTCTACTCAATTCTGAGGTACTATATCATTGATTGCCCAGCTTAGCATTCATCTTGTTGCTACCTGATAGCACCTCTACTAGCAAGCACATATATCATATTAAAAGAATACATCACATTATCAAACAATGGAACAAGGGAAACCCAAGAACCACCACTAAGGAAGATGAGGTTCATTATTAATTAACGTTTGTATTGTATCGGTGCATTGCCGTGGTTACAGTGTGTTTCTTACTGGATGGTGTTGGCGTCGATCGAGCCCGTGACGGTGAGGCCGTAGAACCTCTGCATGGCTGCGATGGCGGAGGGGACGGACTGCGGGGAGCGGAGCGCGTGCGTCCGCATGTCACCTGGAGGCAGGTACCCATACTGCTGTAGCCATGACTACCGGGAGAGAGAGACAAGAGTGTCAGTACAATGGATAAAGTCGTGGAATGAAGTTCTATCTGACAAAGTTAGTGAGCGGTGAAAATGCACATTTTCATTTGTTTGTTAAAAATAATAGTTTGAATACATTTACAAGTGATTTTCTAAATATTCAAATCCACTTTAGAAATATAACAGGAAAAATATCAAAGTAAATGCTAAATTATAAAGTCAGGTTGTAACACATGAAAATGTTCTTAGATAAAGCATAAAATAAAGTGTCAAGTGAGTGGGGAGAGAACCCTAACATTAAAAGAGATGATAGAAAGATGAATGTTCTCTTCTAAACAGCATCTGCAGGGTTGGATTTTATATCAACATGATAATGACAGTGCTGAAAGGGCCTACCATTGGTCTAACGGTACCTTTGGTTTAGCTGTGTGACACAACGCTTGTTATACAGTCTCTGGTACACACTGGTAATAGTCATGTAGGTAGTGAGACATGGCACACAAACGTAAATGCATTTCATAGAAACGGTCAGGGAAAGTAACAGCAACATGATATCAGCATGGCTACAGCCCAGTTGATCACATTACACTATATTACAGTTATTTAGCAGACGCTTTTGTCCAAAGCGACTTACAATAAGTGCATTCAAGGATGATGATCCACCCCCAAAAAAGTGCAAGAATCAAAGTACATAAAAATTCTCAAAATAAGCCTCAATGCCAGTCCACCTAAACTGTTCTGCAGGCAGAAACATGTCTTGGAACAAAGAGACAGGTCAGGTTTCAACCCAGAGTTGCTTCTCCATGTGGAAGAAAACGAACCTGGAATTGCGTAAAAGTCAAGGAAGATTTACAAAGTTAACGCTGTCATTACCGGTAAACTACTTTTGGGCTCTTTGTTACCTATTACCCCACCCCAAGTTAACGCTGTCATTAAACTACTTTTGGGCTCTTTGTTACCTATTATCCCACCCCAAGTTAAGTCTTAAATGGATGCAAATTAAACATATGTTTAATACTATACTATAGGACTATATATTATATAACTTGACGAGATAGAACTTCTAAGAACCAACTGCAAGAACTAAAGGTAGTTAAGTTATAGTTAGTAGTTTGAAGAGCATAGGACAGAACACCCCCCCCCCCCCACACACACACACACACACTTCAATGGACCTTACTCAACTAGTGTGCATCTTGGATCCAAACGCTAGCTGGGTGAGTGAACTGAACTCCAGCTTGCGTTTGGAACCAACATGGCCGCTTTAGCACCATGATTCCAGGTGCCACACGTACTTATTCCTAATGTGCCTTTATAAGCTATTTAACTTAACCAGAACCGTGGGAAGTTATACAGAATACCTTGTGAGCTACGAGGGCGGTATAAATTATAGCCCGACCCGGTAAAGCTGTCTCCCATGGTAGTGCACGTGGTCGTAGTGTTGCCTAGATCCCAGACATGCACGCCCCAGGATGTGAGAAACGTGATTCCCTGAGTGGGTTTCACTGTTTATTCAACACAGCGAGTGATCATGGTTGTTGAATCAAACTAAAACAAAGTCTGTAAGGTTCCGAAATAGACCTTTATATTAAAATAAAACAATATTGATCCAGGTTCCCTGTTCCCTGGAGATTCTGCATAATGGATGCTTTATGGTTTGGTTAGTGGCTACGACTGGTGTGTGCGTGTGTTTGTGTGTGTGTGTGTGTGTGTGTGTGTGTGTGTGTGTGTGTGTGTGTGTGTGTGTGCAGAGTGGGAGGAGTGACATGATGAAAGCCTGGTAATTAAAAGAGAGATGGAGATGGGGCTGCAAAGGGAGAGGAGCAAAAGGAGAGAGAGAGAGAGAGAGAGAGAGAGAGAGAGAGAGAGAGAGAGAGAGAGAGAGAGAGAGAGAGAGAGAGNNNGAGAGAGTGAGAGAGAGAGAGAGAGAGAGAGTGAGAGAGAGAGAGAGAGAGAGAGAGAGAGCGAGCGCGAGAGAGAGAGAGAGAGAGAGAGAGAGAGAGAGAGAGGGATAGAAAGAAGGAGCGGGACAGAGTCCAGACAGAGGGAGAAGGAGAGAGTGGGAGGGAGGGAAGGAGACGGGACAACGATAGGGAGTGCTACAGGGTAGGACATTTGGGGTTTGGCAGCAGTAGTGTCTGTACGTGCCTGTTTATTACTGGAACTTTACTTCCTCAACGCTTGTCCAAACCTCACAGGCCTGTCCTGTAGCATGTCAGCTGACCAGAGGGAAAGAGAGGTGACTGAGGGTAATATCTCCCACTCTCTTTCTCTCCCTCTACTTAATGCTGCTTGATTGATATGGAAAATAAACACACATTGATTTTCCATTTCGGTCACATCTCTCTCGCCACTACTCGGTTTCTCTTCCCTCTCTCTTTTTTTTGTCTCTACCTTTCTCTTGCTCTTTCTCTCCATCTCCCTTCTCTCTCATTTCCCCCTTCCTTGTGCTCCCTTCTATCTCTCTCCCTCTCTTGCATAAGATACTCAACCAGTACACAAAACCCCCAGAATTCGAACTAATACAGTGACACTCCTGAGGTGTGTGTGTGTGTGTGTGTGTGTGTGTGTGTGTGTGTGTGTGTGTGTGTGTGTGTGTGTGAGAGAGAGAGAGAGA
>JAOPUA010000161.1:10590481-10592577 GCA_027122455.1 Trisopterus luscus | reverse complement strand
ACCTCTGTCTTTCAGGGCCTACAAAGTCAACAGTGAGTTCAGCCAAGTGTTGCTGCTGCTCCGCCCCCTACTGGCGTAGCTGCCTCCCTGCACCCTAAACAGAACTCGGGGTAGACACATAGCCTATTATTACTGCAAGGCCTATCCGTCTACCTAGTTATTTCAGGGGATTGGATTTTTTTTTCCTCCATTTAAACAGCGAACAAAGATGTCCTCGATACGCTCAGAGTGAGGACTTCCTCCGTGTTGTCTCTGACCCTGAGAGCCAAGAGCGTCCTTGGATCCCCTCCAAAAAAAATTCATTCTCCCACATTCACTGTCATTTCATTGAATGATATTGACTTATTAAAGCGATTACACATCTCACATCGTGTTCTCCAGCAGCCGGTCCTCCTATAACCTCTGCACCAGAACACCTTTGAAGGTCTCAAACCACACCGCCAGATCCAGGTCCGGACCATGAACCCCAGCAGCTCAGTCTCCCAGCGCCGTGTGGAGCTGAGCAAGCTCCTCGGCGTGGGCCCTCTCCTGCTCCTGCTCCTGCTGGGGGCCCCTCCGGGCTCCCGGGGCCAGAACGACACGGAGCCCATCGTCCTGGAGGGGAAGTGCCTGGTGGTGTGCGACTCCACCCCCTCCTCTGAGCCGTCGGGCAACGCCCTGGGCATGTCGGTCCGCTCCGGCACGGGGCGTGTGGCCTTCTCCGCCACGCGCCAGACCAACCACGAGCCCACAGACATGAGCAACCGCACCATGATCATCTACTTTGATCACGTACGTCGAACTAACACCATTGACAGGGAGGTGGGGGTGGTAATTGTGGTTGTTGTGCGTTATCTTTGTTTCGTAAGCTAAGTGACATATGTTTAAGGCGATGAATTACAACTATTTAGTTATTTAGGGGAGGCTTTTATGCAAAGTATCTTCAGATAAATGTTAGTAAAGAGCAAGGTAGTAGTTAGGGCACAATGCTCAAGGATGCCTACAGGTTAATCTGTGGACATTGGGGATCGAACCCAGGGCCTTTTGTCTGAGAGTCTCACACCCTAGTCACAAGTACACTCTCCTAACCCCCCTGATTTAAATAATACTGTTGAAACAAACATCATGAATGAAAGGCGTCACCCTTCTCTTCATCATGTCCCATGTGGCTGACCTGGAACCTTGTCCTTCCTCCTACTCACCCTGCTGTTGCGTTGTTGTCGTTGGGAGCAGATCCTGGTGAACGTGGGGAACCACTTTGAGCAGGACAGCAGTGTGTTCCTGGCCCCACGGAGAGGAGTGTACAGCTTTAACTTCCACGTGGTGAAGGCCTACAACCGACAGACCATCCAGGTACGGAGATGAGATGAGAGGAAACACTTAGCGACACAATAAAGAGTCTAACTATCGAGACACTAATTGTAGCAATTATGTAATGCACACGTACGTTGTGCACGAGCATGCAAGCACACACAGGCACACACGCATATACACCAACACACACACACACACACACACACACACACACACATAGTGCATCGGTACATATACTTATACATGTATGTACATGCTATAATATACAACAACCAGTGACGGGTTAAGACTAATTTAGTACAGGCGGCCCAGCGGTCGCATAGAATAACATGGGGGAAAACTCTCAGCCTTTCCAGAGCATTTCAGAGAATTGATGGTCAAAATTACTTTATTTTAAAAACAGATTTAGTAGAGGGTTACAGTATGTACAGTTATGTTCCACCCCAGCCCCCCAAACCCTTGAATACGCCTCTGCTAACCTCTGCATGAAACTATCCTGTCCTGCAGGTCAGCCTGATGCTGAACGGCTGGCCCATGGTGTCGGCCTTCGCTGGGGACCAGGATGTGACGCGGGAGGCGGCCACCAACGCCGGCCTGGTCATCATGGAGCGGGGGGACAAGGCCTACCTCAAGCTGGAAAAGGGCAACCTGATGGGCGGCTGGAAATACTCCACCTTCTCCGGCTTCCTGGTCTTCCCCTTGTGATCGGGACCCCGGCTATAGGCGGCTGGGTCGGTGGGATAGGCATGGCTGGACGGATGGGTGGGGTGAGGGTGGGGTGGTGGGTGGCTGTCGGGGATGTG
>JAOPUA010000161.1:10577981-10585481 GCA_027122455.1 Trisopterus luscus | reverse complement strand
GCGCCACCACCGTACTGCTGAGCTCCCCGATGGCGATGCAGACCACCACGGCCGGCGCCAATGTCGGCACTACCACGCAGCAGCAGCTCACACAGTTCGCCCACCAGCTCACGCCCCAGCAGCTTGCTGCCATCACGCAGCAGGCGGGGGGGAAGATCGTCATCCTCAAGGGGCCCCAGGGCCAGGCCCAGGTTCTGCAGACTGTGTCCGGGGGCGCCGGCGGGGGCAAGGTTATCCGCTTGGTGTCCGGCACGCAACTTCGCCCCGGCATGTCCATCCTGCAGGGGGGCACAGTCCTGAACCAGGCCGGCCAGGCGCAGCTCAAGGTGGGTTCTGCCGGGGTACAGAGGCTGATGCAGTTGTCCGACGGATCCCTCAAACAGGTCCTACTCACCTCCATGCCCCAGCAGGTGCAGCAGCCGCAGAGCCAGCAGGTGCAAGTGCAGCTAGCACAAGGACAGACCCAAGTTCAGATCCAACCTCAAGTCCAGATTCAGCCCGCGATCCAGGGCCAGGTCAGCGCAGCCTCCACGGTCTCCCGGCCGCAGGGGGTCACACTTACCACGGTTCCACAGCAGGTGAGACCACCACAACTATCTCCACGCATGCAGGGCCCCTCGATGAAGTTAAGTTCTACTTCGGTGCTCGACGTCTTGTCCCGAGTATTTTCTGGGGGTAGGATGGTCTAGTGGTTGTGGTGTTGGACTCCCAGCAATAAGATTCTGGATCCGAATTGCAACATCCACGGTCGGCGTGATCACATCCTAGAGCAAGATGCCCTAACCCATTTACCTGATAATAAGTTACACAGCTGAATTCACCATCAGTCACGTCGCTTTACTTCTACTGTCCCCTAATTTCTCCTTTAGTTATCAATAAAGCACTATTTGATCTTCTCTTTAGATCATAGCATCTACTAATTGTCCATCTCTCCATTTATCCTTCTCCTCCTCTCTCCCAGGGCGGTGAGGCGAAGCGCATCACCCTGGTGCTTCAGCAGCCCTCCCAGGCCGGCACCACCACCACGCAGGCCCAGACAGTGAGCGTGGCGGCCGGCACCGCCCAGCAGGGCCAGACCAGGCTGGTGCTGGGGCAGCTCCCCGGGGGAAAACTGGTGCTCCAGGGGGGGCAGCTGGCCGCCCTGACCCAGGCCCGGGCAGTGGGCCAGGCTGGTGGGCAGCCCAAGGTGCTCACCATCCAGCTGCAGGTGCAGCAGCAGCCCAACGCGCAGGGGGGAGTTAAGGTGAGGACGGACACTCCCATGGGACAATAATGATGAAAAGAGATGCGGAGATCTCTTGAATCGCTCGCTCATGGGTAAAAAAAAAAGCGATGGTAAAAGAAAATGGACAATACAATTTAAGTATAAAGGGTGGGCCAAGTTTTAACAGAACAATTCAAAGGATTTAAGAAAAAAAAATGGATTGAGTATTTTGAATTACATTTACCTAGCTTTTGTGCAATTTATACTTGCAATTTATATAAAAATATTTTATTTTGTTATCTAAAAAAATCGTAACTAAATGTATCTTGTTTTGTTTAATGTGATAATGCTTACCTTACTAAATGGCTTTGGGCATTTAGGAAGCAACTTTAGGAAGTATTTTGACATGTTACTCTTGGAACCTCTTAAACCTGTCCAACGAGATGACTAGAAGGACTGACTAACTGTCAGTGTGACTAACTGTACTTCTTATCAAGCTGTGTTCAGTAGTTCCCTTCAGGTGAGCAGCCATTAGTATATCCCTGATGCGAGGAATCGGTTCTGTGTCTTGTTCCTGCAGTACCAGCTGGTTTCTGGTGGGACCCCGGGCAGCCCCCAGATGCTCCAGATCACCCAGGGCCAGGGGGGACAGAGAGTCGCCCTGCCGCTCAAGATGCTGCTGCAGCCACAGGTGAGCTGACACCGGGCTGAGGGGCAGAGGGAGCTGCTCCGCTCTAACTGAGAGCAGCTTTACTCCCCATTTCTTGGGATCGGCATCCTATTTTTCTTCGGATAAATAAGGTCACAGCAATGTTGTTGTTTTTGAAGATGTTTTAGTAGACTTTGTACTTTGAAATGGTGTTGTCTCAGAATCCCATGCCTGCTAAATCACTTCCCAACCTCCCACACAATCACACTCGCTTGTTTGCATTTATAATCTGTGGCAGAAGGCATGGAGACGGATCAGATGTTTAGCCCGCTTCATCTTCTTTTTAATATTTATCAGGCCAGGACGGGCGTGTTTTATGGGTTCGACACCCAGCTGAAAGGCGTTGGGTTTGATCCGCATCTCTGAAGCCTAAGGCCTAGCCTAACCCGTGTATCCGTATCTGAATTCCATCCCCCACCTCCCCCACCCCCCCCCCAGGGGGGGGGTGGGGGGGGGTGACTCAGAAGTGTGTTTACGTCCCTCTACAACAATCTCTTTGATCCATTTCCACTACACACCATCCCGATAAAGAGTGCTGCTCCTAATCCACAACGTTCTCCTCCTCCACCTCCTGCGCTGTGCGTTTTCCAGACGAGCGCGGCCTCCTCGGCGGGCGGCACCGTCTCGGTGGTGAAGGTCATCAACACGTCGGCCGCCGGCTCGGCCGCCACCACCACCACCAGCAGCAGCAGCGGCCTGGGCGTGAGCGGCCTGGGCGGCCAGGCCATCCGCATCACCAAGGCCAGCGGAGAGACGGTGACGGTGCGGCGCGTGGAGACGCTCTGCAAGCAGGAGAAGGCCAACCGCATCGTGGCAGAGGCCATCGCCCGGGCCAAGGCACGCGGTGAGAAGAACCTGCCCCGCGTCCTCAACCAGGACGAGCTGCCGGCCAGCCACGCTGCGGCCGAGCTGGGGGGCACTGTCACCGTGGTGACCACCACTGCCGCCAAGAAGAAGTCGGGCGGCAGCAAGAAGAAGACCCCGGCGGGGGGCGGGGCGGCGGGGGCTCACAAGGGCGGGGCGGCCGGCGACAAGAAGGGAAAGCCCAAGGTGGCGGGCGGCACTGGCATGGCCGCCGTGGGACCCCTGGGCGGCTCCAGTAAGAGCAAGAGCAAGGCCAAGACCAAGTAAGCTGCTGCTGCTCCCACTCGTTTTACAGTTTGTTATCCGAGATAATTTTTTTGTAACACGCTTCAGATGCATAAGGCTGTGTGATATAATTATCGTAATATCGTCTTAGAATTTGGATAATGTCATATATTGATGCTGGGGTGAGACTTGGTGCCTGGTGTAAGCCTGACCGCTCTCCGTCTGTCTCACAGCACCATCACTCTGGTGGGCACGAAAAAAAGGAAGAGGAATGCGTCCTCGGACCACTCTGACGGGGAGCTCAGCCCCGCTTCCCCCACACCCCTGGAGGAGGACATAGCAACGGTACACACACGTACACAATTACACGCACACACTCTGTACAGAAGATCAGACTAGTGGCTACGAGTCCCAGCGAAAATGTTCTGGGTTTAAACCCCAATGGCCACACTATACCTGTAGTACTATCCTTGAGCATGACACCCGACCAGTGATACATTTAGCTCATCACCCTGTGCCCTGCTTAAATGCTAAGGAAACCCCAAACTTTACGTTTGGGTCTGACAAAGGTTTGGTGAACTTCTGTGTTATCTTTGACTAAAATGTGTAAAGTTATTAAGCGGGGGAAATCCTCTTTCCAAGAGCGGTAGTATTGTATTGGCTGCGCATCATAGCTGGGGGTGGGGTTTGACAGCTTCTGACCACGCCCCTCCTATGGACCCAACGTGTCCATTTCTAAAACCTACACAACTGCTCTGAAGGCATTTTTTGAAAAGCGTAGGCCGAAACTTGAACCTGCAAATACGAGGTTACCTACTCGCCCTTTAACCCTGGCTGTCCCACCCCCCCACCACACAGAGGCGCTCCAACCGCGTGGTGAAGCGGAAGAAGTACACGGAGGACCTGGACATCAAGATCACAGACGACGAGGACGAGCAGGAGGACGTAGACATCACCACAACGACCGCCGCCGTGGCCTCCATCAGTGGTGGTGGAGGAGGCGGTGGTGGAGGCGGGGGCGGTGGCGGCGGCGGTGGCGGCAGCAGCAGCAGCAGCAGGAGCGCCGCTCAGCTGATGGCACAGCAGCTGAAACAACAAGAAGTGGAGCTGGACGCTGACGGCCAACCCAGCATGCAGTTCTTTGTGGTGAGCGTACTTAAATACTCTGACTGGGTTTGGTTTTTCCAATAGTGGTTGTCTGGGTAAATGTTCCAAAACGATATTGATTAATGTTCCCGGCGTTTCTCTGTCTCTGACCACGGAACAGAACAGATTCAGTTATTCATTAGGGCAATAGGGCACATGGATATCAGCGGATGTCTGCTCTGAAGGGGTTGTGTTTGCGATTGCTGGACAAGTGATTTAAAGGAATGGTGTTTAAGGTCGCAGCATGTGGTTTGTAGTGTTTAAAACACTCTGTCCTGACATTTCCACAGGAAAACCCAAGCGAGGAAGATGCAGCCATTGTGGACAAAGTTCTCTCCATGAGGTCAACCAGGAAAGAGGTAGTTTTCTACTTCTTGAGGACCAACTCTAACCAACACTAGCATGTGTCCCAGGAGGATTGTGGATGCTAAATAACTCATTTTTCAATACTTTTAGGTCTCTCCGGGCCAGTACACCATCATGGAAGAGTTTTTCGTCAAGTACAAGAACTAGTAAGTCTCGGTTTCCATTAAGTTACCGTGCCTTTTTTTTTTTCTTTGCAAAAAGGAAAGAACTGTGACAATTAAAATTTTTTTAAGTTTGTATGTAATCCCTCTCTCTTTCTGTGTCACTCCCTTTCTGTGTCTCTCCCTCTCTCCCCCCATTAGCTCCTACCTGCACTGTGAATGGTCCACTCTGGAACAACTGGAGCGGGACAAACGGATCCACCAGAAGCTCAAGAGGTTCAAGATCAAGTACACCCAGATGAGGAACCTCTTCCAGGAGGTAAGCAGGTCCAACCAGTTCCCCAGCTGAAAGGTGCTGGGTTTCATGTCCGAAGTCCTACCTGGAGCGTAACCCCACCTGTGTCCTGTGTTCTGGTGTTTGATCTCGGTTCTGCAGCGTTTTACCCCTATTTCTGTATTTTATTTTTGTTTGCTTTGATTGTTGTGCGGCCCATTCCAAAGTAGTTTTGGACAACAGCTCTAGTCTGCTCAAAGTCTTCGTGTGATGTAATGCTCGGTAGTGACACGTCTGAATTCACTCCAAGTCTGTTATGGGTAAACACACCTGATAGATGTGATATATGGGACTAAATGGGAACTATGATTTTTCAGTGCAGTAACATCTTTCCATGCGTCTGTGCAGGAGGAGGAAGCCTTCAACCCAGACTATGTGGAGGTGGACCGGATTCTGGATGAGTCCCACAGTGTGGACAAGGACAATGGAGAGGTAGGAGAGAGGGTCTACAAACTAGTGAATTCAGCATGCTCTGGGCACCCTTTCACCAATGTCTTTATCTTGGAAAGATTTAATTTTATCACCTGAGGTGTTTTATCTATATTTAGGACTGGTGAAGGACCAACTGTTTTGTAGGCATGTCTTTGTAAACGAAAAAAATCATTGAGTGTTTTTTTTTTTCTAGATGTTTAATTTACAAAATGTTGGATCGCGTTTACCCTCACTCACATTAACTGATGTTTTTTGACAACATAAACCCAGGAATAAATTCAGATTGCGAGCAAAAGATGATGACATCCACTTCATAAATGCAGAGAAGCATGCTCTCCCTTCTGGCTTTATACGAAAATATTGATTGCTGACCCAAGGATCAGTGTTGGGTCTCTCAAAGACGTCTAGTGTCTGCATTAATCTTGTTATTGAAGATGACGATGACATGGAGCACCTGCTCAGTGTTTGCTTTCTCATGTATTGATTGAAACTGTCTTGTGTCTCTAGCGCCACCTACTATTGCGCTTACTGCTGAGACAAACCGTCTGTACGGCGTATCGTTGCCTCGGCCTCTTTCAAAAAACATATCCATTCCCACTGCTCTGTTCGTAATGGGGCTTTTCATGGCGGCATTACGGAATATGATCAACATTCCTGGTTGGCTAAATGTGTGGTCGCGGTTTGTTATTGGCTGAAAAGACTTGGTTTACGCCAAGTGGTTCGTTTGGCACGATGAGCGCTGCTCTTTTTGGTATAACGGCTTTCGGCGTCTTTCTCACGTTTTTATTGATCGTGACCATGGAGCTAGGATGTGTCTGATGTGTAAAAAGAAAAAATGGCCATAAGCAATGTATTGTGTGTGTTCTAGCCGGTGGTGTACTACCTGGTGAAGTGGTTATCACTGCCATACGAGGACGCCACCTGGGAGCTGAAGGAGGACGTGGATGAGGGCAAGGTGGAGGAGTTCAAGAAGATCCAGGACCGCCCCGCACGCCTCAAGAGGACCGTGAGTGGTGCTCTGCTTCTGTGGGGTCTACCGCTGATGTTAAGACAACTGTTTTTCAAGGCTAAACAGAAAATGTTTTTGATGGATTAACTTATTTATAACGCAATATCTACTTATATTTTTCACAACCTTTTTGTAAATTTCTGAAATTTGATCCAGAATGTTTTTGTGTCATTATCTTCGCCCTATACATTACACGGCAGACATTTGTAACGCTAACCCCTTCGCCACAGAACACCGTCAACCTACTCCCAACATGTTTCCCTTTTCCTTGTCCAATCAGCCGAGACCTCCGGCGGCCTCGTGGAAGAAGCTGGAGGAGTCCAAGGAGTACAATAGTGGGAACGTCCTGAGGGAGTACCAGCTAGAGGGGGTCAACTGGCTGCTCTTCAACTGGTACAACAGGTACTGGGCGCTCACTTACACCTCTCTTCAGGCACTTTCTTCAGCACACATGTGTTGTATTCTTTGTAAAAAAAAAAAAAAAAAAATCTTCACTTTATCTGGTCCACTTGAGATTTTATCTTTATTTTATTTTTTTGTTCTTAGTTACGCCCGTTAAAGGATGACGTTGATAACGTTGACCGTATAATGTCTGTGAGGTGAACTGAAGGTCAGGCAGGAAATGCATGTCGACCGCCACTCTGAGATAATGTGTACATAATGTCCACATTACCAGCAACACGGCTTGGTTTATAGAAATCACCTGCATGGCCTGCCTCGGGTAACCCAGTCCATTTAGACTGTCTTCCTCCGGTCTTAACCGTGGGTCTGCTCCTCCGTGTCCTTCAGGCAAAACTGCATCCTGGCTGACGAGATGGGTCTGGGGAAGACCATCCAGTCCATCTCTCTGCTGTCGGAGGTGTTTGGCGCAGGCATCCAGGGCCCCTTCCTTGTGATCGCCCCGCTCTCCACCATCACCAACTGGGAGCGCGAGTTCGCCACCTGGACCGATATGAACGCCATCGTGTACCACGGCAGCCTTGCCAGTCGACAGATGATCCAGCAGTACGAGATGTACTGCAAGGACGACAAGGTGTGTGTGTGTGTGTGTGTGTGTGTGTGTGTGTGTGTGTGTGTGTGTGTGTGTGTGTGTGTGTGTTTGGTGTTAGG
>JAOPUA010000161.1:10385439-10408360 GCA_027122455.1 Trisopterus luscus | reverse complement strand
CTACCATCGCCTGTATTGGCCTGTAAGGGGAAAAAAGCTAGTGGCAAAGGGTACATATACACAAAATAAGACATACTTATGAATATCATATTCCATTTCTGACCCGTCTGTTTTCGGCTAGATGCTACTCAATTATACACACTGCACCTTTAATGTAAACTTCTAAAACAAAAAGCTAGAGTTGCTCTAACAAAGTTGACATTTCCATCGTTTCCTTGTCATGTCAAACAAATGACGGGAAAACAAAGAACATTTAGATTTCAGGGTTAACAGAGAGACAGGCAATTATTTATTGAGCACTTCCTGTTCTTGTTCACGTTGGCAGTAAGAGAGGATAGTGACTGGATATGTATCTCTGGAGATCAAGACCCTCCCAGCCAACACTAACCCTAAAACCAAACTCTAACCCTTAAACCAATTTGAAAACCCAATCCCTCACCACAACCCTCGAGCAAAAAACCGAACCTTCAAACCTTAAACAAATTTATAACATGCAAACACATAACATAACTCATCAACCATCCATGACACATCCTACCTAATTTTAAGGTCTTCAAACCCAAACCATCAAACATATAAAATGATTGTTGCAACGTGAATTAATCAGAAGAACAGATGCTTAAATATTGTTGCATTGTAGTGTATGATTATGTTGCACAGTAGGGACATTTTAGATATAATCAAGACAATAATCAACTTCTCCAAAGAAATATGCACACAGTTTTGAACAGGGGTCACGTGGGGGAATGCACGTTGATAGTGGTTAAGATCCCCCCCCCCATGATAATTAGGTTAACTGTATATGAACTATTGTACTTTACTGTGTAAGTGTGTAAGTGTGTACATATTTTAACATTCAAATAAAAATGACATTTAGTGAGTCAGAAATACCCCGCTACCTACGTGTGCAGGTCGGGGGACAACCCAAGAGGTGGTGATCCTATGGGCCTAGCCAACGAGGCTGCCACAAAATGTTATCCCTATATTAGCTTTCAATAAAAAGATTAAAGCATATTATGAGTAACATCTGCCTTTGAAGTCACACCACCAAGATACTGTGAGTAACTTTATATTGACTTGTGCTACACCTGTAGGGTAAGAGGAAACATCCTGCCTTGTTTCGGGTAAATAAAGACCGCGCCAAGATGTTCTGAAGTAAATGGCAAGAATAAAAATGTCTCCATGCCTCCAGTCATTATGTAAATGCACCTGCTAGGCACCTGCCTAATCATACACACCGGCACACTTCACTGTAAACTTACAGATGAGGACAGGATCGGCCGCAAGGAATACCATGACCAGCGTTAAGCGCACCATGGTTTACACATGGTTTAGGAGCTAATTGATAGTCATTGTTTTAAAAAGAACCACATTCGTGGCGCAGTGCTGTTTCAGGGTCTGATCATGATTGACTTCGGAGAGATCCTCAGACATGTCGGAGAATTGGGATTATTCCAGAAGCTGCTTCTTCTCGCCCTTTTGTTCCCGAATATGATCCTGTCTTTAAACTACGGGAGTTTGCTCTTTGTGGAATCAGACCCGGAGCGCCACTGTAACACGGACTGGATCCTGGGGGCCGGTCCCAACCTGACAGAAGAGGAGCAGCTACACCTTACCGTTCCCCGGGAGCCAGATGGCTCCTTCAGCCGGTGTCTGATGTTTGCTCCAGTGAACCGGACCCTGGACTCCATCCGCCAATATGGCCTCAACCACACCACCGGCTGCCGGAACGGATGGGTGTACGACCGGACCCGGTACCAGGCCACCATAGTCACCGATGTAAGTTGTGCTGTCGAGTCCAATGAAGGGATTTCGATTTTAAACATGTAGTAGGAATTGTGACTTTGAACTGAGTCCTCACAAGACAACGACACATCCTAATTCCTCTTTCTTTTGACAGTTTAATCTTGTTTGTGACCAAGCTAACCAGGAGAAGATCGCACAGACAGTATTAATGTCTGGATATCTTCTTGGCTCCCTCTTATTTGGATACTTTGCCGAGTCGTAAGTGTATTAATCAATGAATTATTAAGCAGAAACCTCTATACAAGAGCATGACTCATCGTGATGCACTTCTTTCTAGGATTGGCCGGAAGCGTGCAATACAAATACCAACAGTGCTTTTGCTGATCTTTGTTGTGGCAGCTGGATTTTGTCCAAACTACTACCTTTACATCGTGACCCAGTTCATGTCTGGGGTCGGGATGGGAGGCTACCGAGTAAACAGTATTGTCCTAGGTAAAATATTTCATTAATAAAAGCCTATGCATGCTGTTTGCCAAATGCCTTTGTCTGAGAGTTGGCGCCCCTGTTCCTTTTCCTCCCCGCAGTGACCGAATGGATGGGCACTTCCAAGCGATCTCTTGGCTTGTGTGTTTGTCAAATATTTAATTCTCTGGGAAGCATGTCCCTGGCGGGCATCATGTACCTGATCCGGGACTGGAGGCAGGCGCAGCTGGTCATCGCCACCCCCATGGCCCTGGCGGTCATCTACATATGGTGAGTAGTTCCAATCTTTGTTCTTATTGTCGTGATTGGCTCTTGCTTGTAGACCATTGGTTGTGGAGTATTCGGCACTACTTTCTTGGCCATGACCACACTAATTCAGATGGGTTTTTTACCTCTGTTTTGGGGTCTTCCTGATGAAAACGCTGATTTACATAGTTTACATATAACTTTACAGGCCTACTTTATAACCATGCATCAACCATGCATCAAGATGAGATAATTTATAGATTTGTCATTGTTTGAGTGTAGGCAGCAAGTTTTTTGAAAATGTTGGCGGACATGAAAACTATTTTTCATATTTATCTAGCATAATGAAGACATGTCCACTCATTAGGCCCAACTCAGCTGGGCTTAATTAAGTAAAATGAGAACAGTTCAAACCAGCAATAGTGTTTAAGCAGGTTTCCGTAGCCCCATCCTGACTATCATTTTCTGACGCTTGCATCGGTTTGGACCAACAGGTTTATTCCTGAGTCAGCACAATGGTTGTTGAAGCAGGGAAAGACAGAGGAAGTGAAAAAGCTGATTCTTAAAGCAGCAGCCATCAACAACAAAACAGTTCCAGAATCTCTCCTGGATAAGGTAAAATAACTGCAGCTACAATTTGGGTTTTATTCCTTTAAAAATAACTTCCCTGATACCTCAATCACTTCATGGGTGCGGATGCTGATACACATTTCTATCTTGTTTTCTAGATTTCTGAGAAAACGATTGTGGAGAAAGGCGTAATAGAACTTTTAATCGAATCCTGTATACTAAAGTATTTTGTTATCATAACCTTTATATGGTATGTGACACTCTTAAATACCTCATTCATTCATATGCTATGCAATATTCCATTAATAATAATTGTCTCAATTTATATTTTGTAAATACTTGTAAAAAAAGTCAAAAACATGCATGTATATGATATATATCTTACATATTGATATAATATATATATATATGCATGTTTCCCTTTTTTATGCATTCATATATCAAGGTATAATCAAGTGTATACAAGTAATATTCATTAATCAGTAATATTAATGTTTAGATAGATATATATTTTTCACAAACTTTCACCTCAGAAACGCACCTGTCCCTGTTCCGAATAGCTTGTTCTGTTCATTGACCTCCTCTCCTTGTGCTCATGGTCTTCCTCAAGGTTTTCCATCAACCTCGCCTACCTGTGTGTTGTCTTCAACATCTCCAACCTGGGCCTCAACATCTTCCTCACTCAGTTCATGTTCGGCCTCACAGAGATGCCTGCTCACATCCTATGTATCTGGCTGCTGGAGATACGGGGCAGGAAGGTCTCCCTCATGGCCACGGCTCTCCTCGGTGGATTCTTCAGCTTCTTAGTCATCATGGTTCCCAGAGGTGCGGTTTGGAGCCGGTAACGGTGCAGTTCAATCAAAGATTAATACGACTTCTGATGTTTCGGATTGGTTATTGATTATTACGTTGTGTCGTTATAGACCAAGCCCTCCTTGTTGGCGTCTTGGTCATCACAGGGCAGTTTTTTTTGATCTGGGGAATGTCCATATGTCACATTTACATCCAGGAGCTGTTTCCCACATCCATAAGGTAGGCTTTGATATATATATATTTATTTATTTATTTTCCTAATTGTAAAATATTTTTGGCAAATATATTCAATTGATCATTATTACTTCTGGTAGATGTGATCTAATAATAATAAACATTGAAAAGATTGTGTGTACATTTTTTGGAGTAAAAAGGTAAATGAAAAACGTCTTTTGCCCAGCGATGTATGGGATTTATCATCTTTATCCGCCGGTTTCAGACACACGGCCACGGGACTCTCCACCTTGGTGATGAGGCTGGCGGGGCTGCTGTCCCCGCTCCTCAACCTGCTGGCGGTGTACCACTGGACCATACCCATCATAGTGTTCAGCACCCTCGCCCTGGGGGGGGGAGCTCTCACCTTCATGCTCCCAGAGACCCGGGTCATGGACCCGCCGGACCCCCTGGACAAGATGGAGGCCATGGACCACGAGGGCAAGCAAAAGTCGGTCGACGGCTCGGGTGAAAAGGCCAAGACGTAGTAGAAATGTGTGTGTCAACGTTTGAATGTTTGACATTGTTAAAGGGCCCCTACGCGAGGCTAATAAGTCATTGCAAAGCATTTGAAAAAAGGGAACCTTTAACTTTGTTGTGTCATGAATGTTGAAGTGATGAATGTGTACATTGTCCTGTTTTGAGATTATTAAATTGAAGATCGGACACTTATTGTGTGCAATAACCATAACTTGAAGTAGGGATTATCGGACCTTTTGGAGACACAGTGTGATTTCCAGTAAGGGTATCCCTTCACAATAAGGCTACATTGATTAAACATTATTTAACAGTATTTATTGCAGTAATAAGCATTATTATATTATTATATAGCAGTAGCATAAGGGTTAGGGTTGGAGCTAGGGTTAGTGTTTGATCAGGGTTAACTAAACATGTATCACTCCACTTTACAAGTGTTTCTAAAGTCCGTTAATTACAGTAACAAACGTTCAGATCGTTCTGATCAAGCTGTTTTCTCGTTGGCATCACCCTTGCCACCATAATCTTATTACACTGATTGCACAATAAATGGAAACATACAGACACATGTACATAATACAAAGCAGCTGGCCTGTGGTAACGTGTACATCTACACAAAGTAGAATGCTACTGTGCAATAAAATGTTGATGTGTTGCTTGGAAACAGTCCAGTTGCAGATATTTTTGTTGACGGAGCCAAATAAATAAATAAACAAATAAATCATTGTTGTCGCTTATTAATAATCATACCTAGAACCGAATCACAGCTGTGCTGATATTCAGTACCACAGTACTCCCTCTCATGTAATATTGCTTAAATAAATATAGGTATAGTAAGTTATCAAGAAGAAAAACGTGGTTGCACTTGCACTTATCTATTTGTTCACTAACAGGTCCCATTGTACTGGCCTATGGTTGACTGGGCAATATTTCAAAGGAAAAGAGAGATCAAACCATTGAAGGACAATGCAATTGTATTTATATTCAATTTTATTGCAGTGTGTGTACATTTATATGTATATATAAATATATATTTTATTCAATTATTGTTTTACAACAATTAAAATGTTTCATTTGCTCAGTGGATCATTGTTTTCCTAAGCTTGCTATACATAATTGTTATAATTTGTTTTTGTTTAGTATATAAATCATAAATGTATAATGCACAATTAAGATTTTGTTATGAAATGCTGTTCTCATTTGGCACTATAAATCTTACCAAAATGGTATATTGAATCATTTAAAGTGTACAGTAAATTCAGCTTATGGTTGAAAGCAGTGGATACATTGGTTAAAAGGTTAAAAGACAACATTCAATTGCCTGCCACATTACTGATTAGATGGTTTCTCTACAAAATAGCAATGCCTAACAAATTTTAGCCAAACAAGTCATCCATCCAGCTATTGTTTGGAGCAGGGTTATCCGTTTTTTGTTCAGCGCTACTGCCAAGACCACCCAAAACGTTGGTTACTGTGTTTGCGTTGCTGATTGCTTGGTTTCCTGCCTCTAGTGTTAAAATGTCACCCATTAACAGGTTGCTCTGTACTGGTTGGTCTGTGATAGATGAGGAGTCTAAACCTAGAATGTCACTCACTGTACCAGAGCTTTTCCCACTGGGCAGCTGGACTGTAAAAATATCTGCACTACTTGCGAAGGGGTCGCTGATCCCAAAGATATCATCTGAAAGCTGGAAACTGGCGGAAGCTTCAGGAGAACTCAGATCAAAGACATCGCCTGCTGGTGGGGCCGAAAAAGCACTGTTCCCCGAACTGAAGAAATCAAAGTCTGGCAGAACCTTCGGATCTCCTGTATGACAGTTTGATCCAAAACTCCAAGGATCTATGCCGGAGGGACTTTCTTGCCAAGCTATAGGTGTGGGATTGGGGCCTACGAAGTGTTGAACTGTGATGCTCCCGATGAGCCCTTCGTTTTCAGCTGTGTTGTGTTGAATCATCTCAAACGGGTCAGTGCATTCAGCAGGAGTCTCGTTGGTCAGACCACTGTGGCCCAAAGAGAGGCCGGCATTGAGCTGAGTGTCTGAAGAACCAAAAGGATCTTCAGTTTGCTGAGGAGTCACATGGTCCACTTTGGGTCCTGCCGCAAACTCTTGTACATCAACCACTTGAGTTTGTGCGATAGGGACAGATGTATCTGTATCCCCTGTACGGATGACAGATTGGTCAGGCCCAGATCTAGAAAAGACATTGGTGGTTGTGGTGGTGGAGGTAATAATCTGTTGAGTTTCTGAAGAACCAAAAGGATCTTCAGTTTCCTGAGGAGTCACATGATCCACATAGGAAGATGATCTGTCACAAATCAGTCCTGCTGCAAAATCTGGTACATCAACCACTTCAATTTGCAGGATAGGGACAGATGTATCTGTATCACTTTTACTGATTAATTTTTGTTCAGGAGCAGAACTAGAAAAGTCCTCTGTAATTCTTTGAGGTTCCTCTTGAAAGGGGTCATCTGAAATAGACTGGCAGATGGACCCATGAGGATCTTTGATCATTTCTTGCACGACAGTAGGGGTATTATGAGAGACTAACATGTCCTGTCCAATCAGAGATGGATCCAATATCTCACGGCCCTGTGGATTATCAAATAGGTTTGTATTGTCAGTATTTGCACTTACAATGTTTGGTTTTCCTCCACTATCATCTTCAGTTGTAGAAAGAGCAACGATTGTTGATCTACTTTGTGGATTGGCAAATAGGTTTGTGTTTTCTACACTGGCATCTTTAATAAAAGAAAGATCAATTGTCTCATGGCTCTGTGGATGTGGATTTGATGGTGCATTATCAAGTAGGTTTGTATGATCAGTATGTTCTGCATTGGAAATGTAAGGTATGATGTCTTTCTCTCCACTGTCATCTTGAGCAGCAGAAAGATCAATTGAATCATGTGAGACCAACTTGTTGCGTTCAAGAGATTCTTCATCTTTTTCACTGCTTTGTGGATTGGCAAATAGGTTTGTGTTTTCTACACTGGAACCTTCAATAAGAGAAAGGTCAATATTCTCATGTGAGACCAACATGTTATGTTCAAGAGATGTTTCAACTGGTTCACTGCTCAGTGGATTGGTAAATAGGTTTGTGTTTTCTCCACTGGCGTCTTTCATAAGAGAAAGATCAATTGTCTCATGGCTCTGTGGATGTGGATTTGATGGTGCATTATCAAGTAGGTTTGTATTATCGGTATGTTCTTCATTGTAAATGTAAGGTATGATGTCGTTCTCTCCACTGTCACCTGAAGTAGCTGAAACATCAAATGCCTCATGTGAGACCAACATGTTATATCCAAGAGATTCTTCAGCTGTTTCATTGCTTTGTGGATTGGCAAATAGGTTTGCATTATCTGTATTTTCTACACTACTCATGTGTAGTGGACATTTTGTGTTTTCCCCACTGGTTTCTTTAATGGCAAAAAGTTCATCTGTTTCACTGCTTTGTGGATTTTCTTGTGGTTTAACGGTTGGATTTGCACTTTCAGCAGGTTCTAGGCTGGCACTATGGCCGGGCGATGTAATGTCTGATTTGTGATGAGCTGTGAGGTCACTTCTTGGTGGTTTGAGTGGTGGTTTGGTGTCAAGTGAATTCAGAGCAGTAGTATGTGTATCCTCTTTAATTTCCTTCACTGCTTCCTGCTCAGAGAGTGACTCTAGTAATTTGACTTCATTCTTTGCCATATCTTTTGTTATCCCTCTGTCCCTGCCTGTGGATTTTTCTTCTGCTTGAACAGCTTCTTTTCCTTCTTCTACTTTCTGGGATTTTGTCTGTTTGTTCTTCTCTGTTGACGACTGGAAGAATTTTCCTAGGATTCCACTAGTTTTGCTCACACTTTTACTTCCACCGGATGTGAAAAGTTTAGACAGAGGACTCTTTTCCTTGGACCAAGAATCCTTTTTTATGATCTTTTTGTCATTCGGTTTTGCAGGAGAACCTTTCAGATCATTCGATTTCTGAATCAGCGTCTTCACGCCTTCGGCAGTTTTCTGTGGCAGAACTCCTTGTTTGGTCATAGTTGTGCTCTCTTCAGAAGGCCACTCTTTGCTTTCCAAATGTCCTTGTTGGTGTTCCATTTTGTTTTGTTTTGCCGAATCACTGTGAGCCACAGATTTATCTCCTGTGTCATCTATTATCTTTGGCATCTCTTGCGCAGCCACTTGCGCAGCCACTTGCATCTCATCATTGGTTGAATGGACATTCACATCATCCATCTGTGATTCACCCTTCTCTTGCAGTTGGTTAAAACTGGTATGAATTTGTATGTCTTCCTCGCTCTTTGGGATCTCTTCAAGAGTTTCTACATTGGAATGCTCTTCGTCTGAAGTGTTCTTTGCTTTTTCATCGTGTCTTTGGTCATAAAGGACTTGGATTATACCATTGTCTACCTGGCCTCGGCTGGACTCAGATTCTGAAATGTCTTCCTCTTCTGAACACAGATCTGAGGGTGACTGGCTGCTTTCAACATTATCAGCAAACCGCACGGTTTTCTTAATTTTACTAGAAGTACTTATCTGATCTTGAGTTATAGAATGATCAATGTTTATGGTGGTGGCCTTCATCATTAAGTCCTTTGTATTATGTTCAGCGATAGCCATGCCCTTTACTAGGCAAGGTGAAGAACAATCCACCACGGTTGAATCAATGTCTTCTCTGAGTTTAAGTACCTGTTTATTTGAAAACGTAGAGGACTTTGTTTCATTCCACTGTAGATTATCAGGTGCCTTAGTATGCTGCGCATGTACTGGTTCGTTAACACCTGAAATTGAGGACCTTGAACTCCTTGAACTTCTTTCACAGTCTGAGTCCTTAAGTTGTCCCCCAGCTATCTTCAATTCTTTCTTCTCAGTGTCACTATATTTGAAAGTCCCAGTAGTATTTGAAAAAGCAGGGTTTTTCACACTTTCTGGTATTTTGTTTATACCGGAGGTTATACATGACTGCTGTGCAACAATACAAATTGTTGGTTTCTTCTGTGGAGGCCAAATTATCTTCTTTTTGTCCCTAATATCAATGGGTTGCTTTACGGCCGATTGATTTTGGGAGCCTGATTTGGTGGATAAAACATTACTGTTGGACTCTACGCCCTCAGCCACATTTGACCGCAATTGTGATATTTTAGGGACTTTCTTGGCATCGGGTTCATTTGTTTTAGTGTTTTTCTGAAGCCAACGGTCTTTGTGTTGCATGTGTCCGAACCCCTCATCATAGTTTCCCTTCTTTTTGAATAGTTGTTGGTAGTGAAAGATGCAGAAGAACTCTCCATAAAGAGACGAGTAGTTGTGCAAGCTGTAATTAAATAAAGCATTGCTTTGTTAAGAATGTATGAATTTAAAAGCCAATGGATAGGGTATGATTTGATTAATCGATTCACGTAAGACACTTTAGTTGGATTTGTTCACATGGTCACCAAACCATAACATTTTCATCAACTAAGGATTTTGATTTAGTATCAGTGTAGAATAATCGTAAACAGTAGACCAGAGAGCATATTATCTTTTAAATTGATTTATAGTATAATTATTATAAACAGTATATTTACAGTTGATTAAGACTTGATTAAGATTAAGTTAATTATATGTCTAGAAGTCTCACCTCAGTTTCTTTTGACAGTGTTTACAGCAGAAACACTTATTGTGCAGGATAACTTTATTGGCCACCATTTTCTCCATTGGGTAGACTGGTGTCAAACAGGCTGAACACATTTCCTTGGCGGGAAGCTGGAACTAAAGGATGACAACCACTGTTTAGCTTCTCCTAAAAGTTTAAGTCATTCAGAATGTGCATTCATATAAAAATAACTTACACACATAGTACATTTGATACTATCTGTGAGGCACTTTGTTTTATTGTATTGTCTACATTCTAAACCTTCTTTGGGTTAGAGATTGTTGGCTTGAGTTTGTTCTCCAAATATTTACTAGCTACCTATTATATGGGTGTGTTTGGTATTTGTTCCAAGTGACACGGTTTCCACAAACTTTCATTAATGGTTAGAGGTAATTTGTGCTGAGTACTATAATACATTTAAGATCTATTTCTTGTTACTGATATAATTGTATATTGTCTTCTAGTACTGTGGTAGTTACCCAATACAATTATATACTGGTGTTCTTAAAATGCTCAAAAAGAAAAACAAAAAACAGGCAGATTCTTCTTAGTCACTTGACATATTTATTTGACTTATAAACAATAGGACATATCTGCTGGTTTAAAATTATTTATAAAAAAAAAAGACTTAACATTTTACTATGTAATCATGGTATAAAATAATTCATGGACATAAGTTAACATTTTAATGCTTTCATTCGAAAAAGGAATATATCATATGACGTTTATGTTAAAGATTGCATAACATTATTAAAAGGGAAAGCAGTGCTTTTTAGTGCTTTGCAGTTGGTTGGCTAAATGTTACAAAGACTGTGCCTTCCTCTTTAGTATTGTTCAGTCCACTTTCCGAAAATTTCCTTCTTTGCATCATCGGGGAGGTCATGACTTCATATCTTGCAGGGCTGCCCAAAACATCGAACAGCGCAGATGCCTTGCTGTTCGACTGTTTGGTGACAACTGTGGAGGTTTTGGAGGAAACAAATGAATTTCCAAAGCCATCAGTTTCTTCATATGTTTCGCTGACAGTTTTGGTGCCGATTATTCCAACAGGAGGTTCTGGAACAGTCTTCACTTCCAGGACACTGACCTTGCGTCTCGGTGTAGCGGGGCTTTGGAAGTGGATTGACGTCTGGCTGAGATCACCATTTGAGTTTCCCTCTGTTTTAGGCTTGGATGTTGACATTGGTGACTTTGGTTGTTCAGCATTCTTTCTGGCTGCAGAATGAATGGAGATGAAGGAAGGGCAGGATGGCGCACTGCTTTGTCTAATAAGGGGTTTACGGTGTGCTTGTTCAAAGGTGCCATCGGTTTGTTTTGAAGGGCTTGCATCTTTATTTTTTTCAAACTCTTCACCGGTCTCTTTATTGAACTGGGGTTTAGCCTTGCTGGACACAATGCTTATTTTTCTGATGTTGTTGGAAGGCTGGAAACTTTGTTCAGACTTCAAAGATTCATCAAACAGACCCGATAGCCCTGCAATGTCAGCTTCAGATTTTAAACTGGAGACAGAGTATAAGGCCTTTTTAATGGCTTCCTCGATGTCAAGGAGCTTCGCCAATGTTTGTTCTTTCAGGTCCATTATGTCCTTGCTGGCTTTTTCAAGATCTTCGAATGCGGTCTCCACTGATGAGGTGCTCTCCAGGTCATCATCAAACATTTCCATTTCCACCTTCTTTTCCTCCTTCCTAGTTTTTTTCCTGGCAGTTCTGCTCGGTGTGGCGATCCAAGCAGGGACATCCTCAAACAACATCTTCATAGATCCAACATCTACATTGCTGGTATCGCCCTCCATTTCTTGCACTTGAGAAAGGATTATCTTTAGTTCCTCTCTTTTCCTCAAATTTTCAAAAATCCCCATCGCTGCCTGCACGTTTCCTGTCATGATCTCGTCTTTGTGGACCGAGAGCCTCTGTCGTCGCTGATCCGCAGTCTCTTTTGCTTTCTTTTTCCTGAAAACAACTTTGTCTTCTGGCTGTTTTAGTTCTTCACCATTCAGGGTAGTTGGCTGGACAGCACATGAATCTGTTGGAATGTTGGCAGCTTCCTCCTGCAAATGATTTTTGCAATGGTCTGATGAAACACTTACGATTGATTTCTTTTTGGCTGCAGTACTTTGCTTGGTCTGCCATTCTTGCCCAATGATATCATTAACTACTTGAACGTTTTTAGATAAAATGGGAGCAGACACATCTTTTTGCTTCTCTCTTCTCCCAAAGTTCTGGAGAGCTGTTTGAAAGCCCATACTCATTTCATCCCTACCTCCTTCTGAACAACTTTCTATGCTTTTCTGAATCTCCTCTGCTGCATTTATTTTCCGTACAACATTTTTGTCCATTTTAGTTTCGGAACTTAATGATCCTGTGTCAGTTTCACTCAGAGTGCCCTTTTTGGGTTCTGCTACATTTCCTTTAGCCTGAGTTTCAACAGAGCACTCCGTTGCTTCATCAATCGATTTCTGAATAAATGTGTCCTGTGGGATTTCCCTGTTAGGGAATATTATGCCATGTCTTCTGGTTCTTTGTGGGTTGTTTGACGATACAGTTGGAGTCTGAACACTGTTCTTGGTATTTAGTGGTATAACAGGGCTTTGTTCACCATTGGGAAAATATGCTTCAAGCCGAGGTTGTGGCTGCATACTCTGTGTTGATTTTGTCCATTCTGGCTTTGGTGCGAGAGTTGGTTTCTGGCCATGGGGTTTCTCACATGCATTTTGAGGGAGTTTGGGTGTAGTTTTGTCTTCACAGCGATAAGATGTGGGGTTTCCATTTTGAATTGCTACAGGTTTGGGGATTGTTGCATTCTGTCTTGTAACAGATGGCTGCTCCACGAAAGTTACTGAAATCGAAGGAGACAGTTCAGTGTCAGAGGGAGGCATGGACACAACAACACTCTGCTTCTTAACAATCTGGCCATTTCCTGAACATCCTCTGCTTGAATTCCTGTATATCATTGCTGTCTTATAGTCTCCCTTTGATACATTAACCCTAGACCTCTCAAGAGACTGGAGGGCCAACTGCATGTTACCTCTTACAATATCCTCCTTCTCTGGGAGCTTGTGCTCCATCGCTGCGGTCTGCAGTGACCTAATTGTTGCCTTCACATCTCCTTTAAAAACCTCAGCCTCTTCTTCTGAAGTCTGAAACTCACACTGTTCTACAGGATGTGACGGTGAATCTTTGGCACAACAATTCACCCTAACAGCACTTTTTGACACTTCATCTTTTTCACAAGATTGAAATGCATCATGGCTTTTCTGGCTTTTCGTGGCTTCACTGACCTTTTGGTAAGTTGTTCTGATCTGTTGGCCTCTGGAGGAAGAATGCGTCTCTGTAACTGTTGAGGAGCTCTGCTCTTGTGCTGAGACTTTGACGTTGTATATCTTTCCAGGGACGATTGTTTCACGCTCCATGTGCATACTTTGGCTCTTGGCCATTTCAAGGGATCTTTTGGCTGCTCTCACATCCCCAGAAACAATTTCTTCTTTCTGAGTTTGGCCTTCTTCCATGTCAGGGCCTTGTGTGGACAGGTCCATGTCATAGATGGTTCCTGGTTTGATCGCCTCACGCTCCATGTGCATGCTCTGTTGCTTTGCACGTTCCAAAGACTGCATTGTTGCCTTGATATCCCCAGCCACAACCTCCTCTTTTTCCATCATCATTCTTTGCTTCACTGCCAGTTGTTGCTTTGCTGTCGCTATATCGCCAGGTATAATCTCCTCTTTCGGAATGTCAACATCATAGGCACAATCTGATGTGAACACCTTCTTGACATTCTTTACGTCCCCTGGCAGCACATCACAAATGGTCCGCTCCACCAGGTCTTTCTGCTGATAGAGACTTCTCTGAGCTTCCTTGATATCTCCCCTCAGTATTTCAATGCGTTCTCTGGAAGAGGGGCTTTGACACTGGTCTTCTTCCAAAAGCTCAGTTTGAAGATTCTTCAGGTACTGCAGGTCCCCTCTCTCAATGCAACTTTTGTACAAGTTCACATTACCCTTTTCATTCTCATCTATTCTACAGGACGTGGCAGTCCTTTGACTACTGGAAGTTGCCATGAGATCGCCGATGGTGGACTTGATTCCTCTCCATTCTATATCTTGACTTTCGGTTTTGGTTTCACTGTGGTGAACAAGCGAGTAAACAGTCATCTCTGCATGTCCCCCGGCACACTCTTGCATGATGATCCCCTTTTTGAAAGATTTGGTGTGAATAAGCAAGCTTTCAATCATCTGGGCAATCACTACTCTTTGATCTCCCTCTGGATTGGTGGCCGCTGTCAGCTGGCTGTCAGGAAGTTCTACCACTGTGGTGTTCAAATCCCCTTTCTCATTTTCTCTGATGAGAGTGATCTGAGGCTTAAGTGTTGGTTTGCATAATAACTGCAGCATGATGTTCCTGATGTTTCCCTCAATAACCTCCTCATTCTGTATTTGTACGCCCTCTTCAAGCTGGTACTTGGCCATGGTAACATTTTTGACCTCACTTGCTTCTATTACAATACCACTAGAATGAAGGTAGGTCAGCTCATGGAGACGGGTGAGGGTTTCAGAAACACTGTTGATTGTGATTTTGTCTAGCGGGGTGGTTTCAAAAAGCCAAGTGGTGCTCTTCACATCCGCCTTTGGTTTGTCTTCCTCAACGCTGGGCACTAGGGTATCGTTAGCCTCCTTGATCTTGTCCAGGGGCTGTGATTCAAAGAGAAATGTGCTACGTTTCACATCTCCTTTCCCCTTGTCTTCCCTTTGGACAGTGTTTACTGTGCCTTGCTCCTCGGAGTCCCCTTTGAGACTGTCAATCCTGTGGTTCTCAAAGAGCCAGGTGGAGGTTCTGACATCACCTTGCTGGACATCTGTCACACTAACCATTCTAACAAAATTCTTGTGGGTCGCCTGGTCTGATTCGAAGATTTGCTTGTTAAGCTGCACATTTTTTCCTACAATGTCCTCTACATCAGCGACAACGGGTGTATCTGGGCTGGTGAAGGAATCCAATGGCTGGGTCTCAAACTTCCATCTGGCTGATTTCACATCACCTTTCTTGACATCTTCTTGGGTGACAGCTCGAATCACATAAATCTCATTATCTGCCTTGATTGCATCAAGGGGCTTTGTTTCGAACATCCATCTTGCTCCCCTTACGTCGCTGCTCACAATCTCCTCTTTCTTCACAGTGGTCACCTCGTGAAACTGGCCCTCCTTGTCTCTGATGGCGTAAAGGGGCTGAGACTCAAATATCATGGTGCTGGATTTGACGTCAACATTGCTCTCAGGCTTTTCCACAGAGGCAGACTTCTCCTCAAAAGGCTGATCGTGGATCTTGTCCAAAGAGAAGGTCTCGAATACAAACTTCTTATTGGTTACATCCCCACCCTCCACTTCACTGACTGTCTGTGTGTCTGCTAGAGCCTTGTCTTTTTCATTTATCATGTTGATGGGACGGTTTTCAAACATCCATGTGAACTTATGCACAGATCCCTCCGGAATGTGCTCACCCAGATCCTGTGAGTCAGATGCCGTCACCATCTCTGAACCAATTTCGTCAAGGGAGCGGGATTCAAAAAGTTCCTTCACTCGTGAAACATCTCCAGACTGGACATCCACCTGGCTAACGTACCGGGCATCCCCTTCTATATTGGTGTCTTTCCGGATTCTATCTAAAGTCTCTGTTTCAAAGAGCCGCTTCACAGTTTTCACACCGACCTCGGCTTTCACAGAGTCTTGTGCCATTACGCACTTTAAACGCTGCTCCTCACTGTCCTTGACACTGGCTAGAGGTTGTGATTCGAAAAGCCAAGTGAAGGATTTGACATTAGTGTTCTCTATGGCATCTTTGTTGTTAACTGTTTCTGATTTGTCATATAGAATGTCCATTGGCTGTGTCTCAAATAACCATCTGCAGGTCTTAACGTCACCTTTCTGAAGCTGCTCTGCTTTGGTAGAAGACTTGGCTTCTGTTTGATTGAATTTGGAATGGATTCCATCTATAGTTTGGGTCTCAAATAGCCATTTGGCCATGTTGACATCTGCTGAATCGACTTCTCGAGTAATACCTTTAATGACCTCAACATTTTCTTTTCCCTCTGTAAATTGGTCAAGGGGTTTTGTATTGAACAACCACTTGTAGTTTTGGACGTTGCCTTTGATTAACTCTTCTCGGCTAACTGTTGTGACTTCGTGGAGATTGCCTGAGGAGTCCTTTATAGTGTATAAGGGAGTGGTCTCAAACAATGCTTTGTTGCCCTTAACATTTCCTGCTGTGATATTAATTTCCTGTAAGTCACTTTTCTCATCACTATGAGTTATGTTGCTTATGGGAATTGTCTCAAAAAGGTTTTTGAATGATTTCACATCACCCTTTTCAATCTGTTGTTCCTTGACTAAGGTACTGGTTGCTGTGCTGTAGTTTTCAAACATCTGCTTTGTGCCTTTTACTGCTCCTTGTTCATCAGCAGAGAGGGTTATTTTTTGCAAACGTCCAACCTCTAAGCTCTCACTGAGGCTGTCCATGGGTTGAGTTTCAAACAGCCAAAGAGACGTCTTGACATCTCCCCCAAGTACTTCCTCCTTGTCCAAAATCTTCTCAGCGGAGTCTCCTTTTAGCATCGCCAGCGGCTGGGACTCAAAACGTTTTTTGGTCTCCCCAACATCAGCCTCTCCTCTGTTTTCCGCAGATGCTTTAAATGCTCCGATCTCTTCCTTCCCTTCTTGTATCATGCCCAGCGGCTGTGTTTCAAACATCCATCTCTTGCTGTCCACTCCTCCCCTCTGGCCTTCTTCCAGTGATATACCCCGGATCATCTTAACTCCATCCGTCCTCTTGTTAATGGTGCACAGCGGCTGGGTTTCAAACAGCCAGCGTGCAGTGCTGGTGCTGCCGGTTTTGATCTCCTCTCTGCAGATGGACCTGACCTCGTGCATGTTGCCACTGTTATCCTTGATAGCACAGCATGGATCCGCCTGGAACAGCTTCACAGTCTTCTGGATGTCGCCTTTTTGTTCCTGGAGCTCAGACTTCAGTTTCAGGAAGCTGTAGTCCTCAATAGAGCTGCAGCGGCCCAGGTCGGTCAGCGTCTGGGACTCAAAGAGCAGCCGTGCCCCTCTCACATCACCCCTCTCGACAGGTTCTTTTAAGACGGTCTCGACCAGCTCGCCCTCCTCTGTTCTGAGTTTGTTCAGTGCATCCATGGGCTGAGTTTCAAACAGCCACGTTGAGGTTCTCACATCCCCTCGCACAGAGGTTTGCCTTCTGGCAAAGGCGCCTTGTTGGGTGCCGTCCACTTGCTGGAACACGGAGGAGGTGCCTCTGACGTCTCCGCCCTTGAGCTCCTCTTCGTCTAGCATTTTCCGGGTCGTGTGGGGATCGCCGATGTTGTCCAGAGTCCAGTTCTCGAAGATCCACCTCATGGACTGCACCTCAGCCTGATAGCCAGCGTCCCCAGCCTCGGCGGACTCAGATTGGAGGGCCTCCACCAACTCATCGTCCACCATGTCGTTCAGGTTGTCTCGTAGCTCGGGGTGGATGTGCTTGAAGAGCCTCTTGATCTCGTTCTTCTGCTGCTGCTGGTAGAAGGTGGAGAAGGTTTCCTTGGGTGGGGGCACGGGGAGGCTGGCAGGAGATGGACAGCCTTCATAGTCCAGGGGTCGGGGGGGGACGGGCGGAGGTGGAGGAGGAGGCAGGTCATCGTCACTGTGAGACGTTTCTGAAACGATGACTTTTTTGGTTGTGTCGGCCATCTTGAAGTTGATAAAGAAAGAGGAGATCAAGTTAGTTCCAATGTTTGTTTGGACACCTTGTATGGATTGAATATATGTCAAGCGTTTCACTACCATGCATGAAGCCAATTAAGCTATACTTTACCTTGTCTTTTGTTTGCTTGCTTTCATGTTATGCACACCACACAGCATCCTCTATTTTGCCAAGGTTAGCAACACTTCATAGCCGTTAGTAGATGTTGGACAAATACGCACATTGCAGTCACGCTTGAAGGTGCTGACACATTTGGGTTAGTGGGTCATTGGTCTCTACGATTATGATCTTCATTCAGAGATTCAACTTTTCGCTTGTTTGGTAGATGCAAGTTATTTGTATTGAATTTTTTATTGGTCCCAAGACTAATCTGTAACATTTTATATTGGATATGAATCCAATATTTCCTATATATTGATTTATAGAAAATATCTAACAGTAAATCAAATACAAATTCATACAACTAAATTAAAAAACAATGCATCACATGCTGTAAATCTGACTGAATGAAGGATGTTATGCTTTCATCTTGCATTGGAATGCTTAAAAGAATATGTGATATTGGACGATAACAAGCTCCAAATCCTAGAAGTGATGGCATAGAAGAAAGATTGGAAACATTCTACGTTGTTTGGAGTGAACTACACAGAACAAACACAGCACAACCACACATGTTTGTTAGTGTTAATCATGAGTAGTACACAATACCTTGCTGGCTTTACGTCTTGGTTCTGAAGTGCCAAGGAATTCCTGAGAACAAAACGGATGATTATTCAATAATAAGACTTCATTCAGTATTGACTTTTACGCTAAACAACGAGTACTTAGTATTACAGTTTTCAAAACAAAAGCAAACCAACGAGCCCAGAACAACAACTACATAAACCAAGGACAAAAGTAACAAACAAAATAAATCAGTGCCTTTACAGGAAGGTAAAACCTCCGCGAAATAAAGGGCCAACAATTCAGAACACCGCAGATTAGAAGTACAATAGGTTGGACTGACAGCCATTGTGACCAAGAATAGCATGCCTCCCACCACACTCTCCCCCTCCTCCCCCTTCAGTGTGCCACGGCCCCCACGTTTCGGGGAGGCTGTAGGCATGGCAGCTATGCGAGGAACTCACAGGCGGAGCTGGGCTTCCTGCGCAGTCTGTCGCTGCCACTCGGGACAGGTAGAGTGCCGATCTGTCCCTGACGGAGGTGCTGCTGGGGGTGCTGTGCTGGCCCGGTCTCGACGGGGCCCGGGAGTCTCTCTGGGTCCGGGAATCTCTCTGGGTCAGGCTCTGAGTCTTCTGGCCTTCTACGAGACGGGGGACACAAACACGTTTCATATTTATCACAGTTGATTTCAAGCTGAGCGGAGTACTGTGTAGCGTGACTGGCAGGTCTGGGGTTCAGATCCCACTAGGGCCTGTGAAAACTGTGATCCAGTGTGACCTGGTCGTTACAGCACGGCATCAACACTGCCAGGGTTGTCATTGATATCATTGTGCGTTAATATTATTATTTTATATATAGATCTTTTTTAATTTGCAGGTAATATGTAATTATTTTCAGTTGATGTGATATGAACGGAGCGGGCTTTGTCCCGTCCATTTCCAGTGTCCTGTCATCATAAATGGTTTACATGTCGCATTAGGTCGATAAAAGGTATTATTAAAACGTGTATCGCGCCCTTCGGGCATGCATTGAGTAGTATTTTTAGTGACGCCGGAATGTCTGTTATCTCCTCTGTGTCTGTAAGCCATGGACCCTACAGAGCCGTACACACAAGTACTTTCCACCCAAGTGGGTTAAACAATGTCCCCAAATAGAAGCGGACCCACTGGAGTGGACGGAGATAGAGGTGGTGTCGAACCCACGCCACAGCAAACCGCCACTTTGGCAACTGTTTTAACTTTGTCAACTGTTTCAACTTTGTCAACTGTTTCAACTTTGTCAACTGTTTTAACTTTCTACCTTTTTAACCCATCTGCAACTTAATCCGCCACACTTCTTTTTTTGAAACATCTAATGTAGAACTCTTCGACAAGCTGAATTAACCTCTGTGACTTATTTTCATCCTCTCAAAGTCCATTTCGTCTGTGGAGGAAAATAGTTTTTTTTTTTTTAATGTCATGACGAGCAGCTTTCGGAGTAATTTTTTTTAAAAAATAAAACATTAAACAACAATATGACTGAGACTATCGGTAAAAGAGCCGACACACGGCGGCAGTTGGTGGGATTCTTCGCCGCCGGCGCGCCAGCCAGGGGCCGGAGTGTGAAACCCTAGAGGAGGACGGGCCGGAAAAAACACAACAGCAACTGCTGGCTCAGCTGGAGCGGGCGTGATTGTTTCGCCGCACGTCGCTTATTGTGAGCTCCCCGCCCGGACCGGACTGTCAACACCTCACCGGAGGAATGTCCGACCGGCGGGCTGACGCGGTGGAAAACAAACTTGAGCCGCGGAAGTGATGTCCTGCCATAGAGCTCAATCCGACCGAAACGAACACGCCCTATCGTTCTTGGGAGGAAGACAAATCACGGCGAGCTGAAATAAAGCTGTGTTTCAACGTGAAAGGACAAAAATGCAAAATGGTTAATTGTTTCACGAGTGAAAAAAACTGTTGACATGGGTTTGTATCTCATGATGAATGAGCATCACCTGACACCAGACAAAAGAAAATATTTAACACTTGGGAGGTTTAAAACAGCCCCGAACTTTGGCCTGGGGAGGTCAGTGACCCAGGCCTGTGTGTGTGTGTGTGTGTGTGTGTGTGTGTGTGTTTGTGTGCCTGTGTATGTTTGTGTGCATGTGTGTGTGTGTGAGTGTGTGTGCATGAGAGAGTGTGTTTGTGTGTGTGTGTGCCTGTGTGTGTTTGAATGAGTGTGTGTGTGCCCGTGTATGTTTGTGTGAGAGTGTGTGTGTGCCTGGGTGCGTGTGTGTGTGTGTGTGCCTGTGTGTGTGTGTGTGTGTGTATGAGAGTGTTTGTGTGTGTACCTGTGTGTGTGTGTGTGTGTGTGTGTGTGTGTGTCTGTGTGTGTGAGTAATGGTCCACATTTTAGCTAGCCTCTCATTTTTTACGCAGTAAGCTGTATGAGGACAAAGGCCCAGCAGCTATGGCCGGCGCCTCTCACGAGCCGGGACTTAATGCATTTTCATAGCTGGGTGAGCAGGCAGAATGAGCTGCATGTGGGCCCGTGTGGATGTCATAAACCCCTGTAAGACCCAGGGTTCCATCATTTGTTATCATCAGTTAAAGCCAACATAAATTGCTGTTGCTAATGCAAATTAATAAAACATTGGTTCACCTAAATTTAGTAATAGTCCCATTTATAAAGTGCTTTTCATTTTAGCAATCTAAAAGTGCTGTACAGAGCAAAAGCAAATGTGCACTTCCTGCAAGATGGACCAAATAAACCATCAGGGGGAAATGATCCTTGACAAAATTCCAGAGATTAAGGGGAAATGCTCTTTGGTTCTTCTAAGTTCAGAAGACTGATTTGAGGATGAGTTTCCATCACTAGGCTTCCTGTTAAGTTATTCCCCATTTAGCCATGTACCCCCCAGAGGCTTTTTAAAAGAGAAACACTCAGGTCAACTGTCATCTACTAGCCTCAGCACTGCGTTCCCCAGCAGGGGCCCCTGCCCCTTGTCTCTCCCTCAGTAACGTGAGGCACAGTAATGCGATGGGCCCTTCGGGGCCACCGACAGCTGTCCAAATGACAGGGAAATCCATTTGGTATTTATCTGGGCCACCACCTTTACCACCATCAGCTGCTCCTGGCTGAATGCACATTCACAGACTGCAATGAAAAGCCACCAGCATGTTGAGGGCCAGGGGCCCCTCCCACTGGTAAACCAGACCTCCCAAAAAGCAGATCAAAGATTCAAAGATCAGTGACCTGAATGCTCAGATCTGATCTGGTGGACCCGAGTGGTTCACACTGTGACACACAGGACCACCGAGATCAGATGGGGATCTGGTCTGGGGCCCCATATAAAAGTGCCCCTTAAATCTGATGTGGAAAAAAAATCTGCTTCCATGTGAATTGTGCAGAGTCGAATCACATGTTGTATTCTATCAATCAATTATGAGCATAATCACTAACCATTATTCTGAAAGCCCAAGGTAAAACAATGCATCTCTGTTTGTATACATCATGCAACTAGTGTAACCCTGTGTCGTCACGACAACCCTATGGAGGCCAGTTATTGGCTGATCTCTGAGTTTGACCCGCCATTCCAGGCTATAGATGGATTACAGGCTGGGAAATTATGTCTTCTCATGTCTGTTATGAGTAGCACGCCGGAGAACCAATGACCTTGGTCATACAGACTCTTACTATTATACGTTACTGACCAAATTACCTAAATATCTGGAACATTCATCTTGCGTCTACCCTGATCACTCAAATCAAATCATTCAAACACAATTAAAGACCCTAGTACTCAAGAACAACCTGGGGCACGGAGAAATCGACCTGTAAAGTTCCCCTCAATATTATATATTATAATAAGAATTATAATATATACCTCTTATCATTGAATAAATAGGAAAACATTTATACAAATTCATTAATAATAATAAAACAAATTTCACTCAAATTAATTGTATATTAATCAAATTTACTTCACTCTTCTATAAATCAAATTTATAAATTGAAACTTTTATCAATAACAAAAAGTTATACTACAAAAAGCATTTAAAAAACATTTCCCTCCACAACGCTGGGCGTTAATACTCACATATGTGCTTCCCAGCGTGGCGCTGAACCTAATCTCGGCGTGTCGATAAAGTTCCCTGATAGATCCTGTAGCCTGGGTGGCGTTGGCCTCAGAGCGGCTCCAGCTGCTCCACTCGGATGTGTGTGTGTGTGTGTGTGTCTCTCGGGGGGTGTACCTCTCTCTCTCTGAATCTCTCTGTGTGTCTCTGAGTGTCAGCTCTCTCTCTGGTCTACTGGTCCCAGTGACAGCTGATTTTTATCAGAGCTGCTGCTCAGGTCAGGGAGGGGCAGGGGGTTGGGTG
>JAOPUA010000161.1:8830562-8841901 GCA_027122455.1 Trisopterus luscus | reverse complement strand
CGCACTCTGGAGGTGGTTAATGAAGCAACTCCCAAATCCAGGTACATTTTCAGTCTGTCTCGGCATGGGCGGAATGCTAGAGAAGCCGCGCCCATAGGGTCTGCCTTATCTCTAACTTTATATGGTGTTGATCACTATTGAAGCAGAAACTAGTTAGAACTGGTGTTACCACAAATATGTGGTCCTAATATTAGCTTTAATATCATGTGGTCTAACAATACATTTATGTAAATCAAAGATATAATAAAAATGCGATGTTTCACTATATGGCTTGTTTGATCCACAGGGACTCCCAGAATATCACCCTGGAGAGAGTATATTACAATCATATGATAATGGATATTTATCGTACAAAACGTTTTAGATAATTATATATTATACAAATATTAAATAAAGGAGCGATTAAATTATGCTTCAATGTATTGGTAGTTTACTGGCTTTTAAGAGAAAGAGTAGATAGAGTAGAGATTGTTGAGATAGAGAGAGTAAATAGTGACAATACAATCTGTGAGGCATAAACCTACATTCAATTATATTCAATAAACTTAGATTTTAGGTCCAGCTTGCATGGTAGGCTATCAAACACTGTTTTTAAAAACAAGCATTTTAAGTAGAAAATATGTAACGCCATCGTATGCATAGGCCAATGAAAAACAGTTTATAAATAAAGTGATGAGGGCCTCGCTTCAGGGGTTGCTATTAATAGACTGGCTTGGCAGCATGGCCGCATCCTGTATTTTGCTGGCTTTAGTTGAGCACATCCTTTCCATATTAGCGCCATCTAGTGTTCTTTTTAAAATCCTGCAAATTATGTTATGGTATTTAGGCCTATGTGTTTGTGCTACAAAACCCACGCCCCAAAGATTAATTAGATGGACAAACGAATTTTGTAAAACAAAATAAATAAATGTTTTATTAGTTTGGCAGTCAACTGTAGATGAAAATGTAGAATAGATGGGTTACAAACAAACTACAATCTATCTACAATGCACGATATTTGTATTACAATATATATGACATCGATTTTCCCCTGGATTTTAACGTATCAAACAATCTTTCCGACCAAATTAATGTCACACTTCACGCAGCAAGAATAACTTAGTCATATAATATTGTGGCTTAACATAGATAGTGAAAATAACATCAACAACAACGTGCATTGGCAGGATAAAACCGTGTTGTAGGCCACAAGAAAATGGCAAAATAAGGAAAGTCAAGACTCATGTCTGCATTCCATGAACCATATAGGGCAGACAGAATGTGCCTCATATGCAGTCATGAAATATGTGGAATGAAAATCATGACCAGCATTCTCGAAATGGCCATACTGTAGTAATGTGACGTGTGTTATGCATTTCATCTAACAACTGTGCAGTTGAATGTTGACCATTTGCAGATTCTATGCTGCGTTTTTTCTCCAAGGTTCTGCTTTTGGTTACTTACGGTAAGGTGGACCCGCAGTGTCCACTAAGCGGGATCAGGTGATCCTCTATCTACGAAGCGTAGGCTGACGGGTGAAAATGCAAAATGACATATAGCAAATGTCGGAGCATAATTCATTCACATTTTCGGATTAAATACGAATTTAGATCACATCGCTGGAGCTCCGATGTAACGATGGCGCGTTAGGACAGCTGATTTGACGTGGTTTTTGATATTTTAATTTATGAAAAGTCCAATTGACAGACATATATTGGTTTCAACATGGGGCTGTGCTACAGTTTGCGTCCCCGGCTCTTTGGGGACCTAAGCGGGTCTATTTCCAACGCTACATCGGACTCGGACCAGCCTCCAGACACAGTTGTACCTCTGCGCGCCGGGGGAGCCCGTGGAGAGGACACAGGGGGATGTGGCGAGACATCGTCGCTCCGCGGTGGAGGCAAAGTACGCCAAGGGGACACCGCTAAGCTCCCGGCCGGGGAGCTCCGCCGTGGAGACGTTGCCACTGATGGTGTGCTCATACAAAACGGGGGTGGTGGAGGAGCGGGAAAGGGCTCGGGAAAGGACCGTAGTCGACGCCTGCCGTTGCTGCAGAAGACAAGCACCCAAAAGCAAAAGAATTGGGACAAAAAGGAGGAAAAGGAGGCCGAGAAGGAGGCGAAGAAAGTCAGTAAGAGCATTGACCGGGTGCTCAAGGAGCTCAAACGGGAGTATAAACAGACGCATCGACTGCTATTACTCGGTAGGTTGTGCCCATCTGTGTTGTGTTATGGACGTGGTATAGCCTATTATTAGACACTGAATGTAGACAGTCAGAAATTATGTCAGTGCTTTGTGGAGGCCTTTTACTTTGTTTTTAGCTTGGCTCTGAGGACTACCCCCTGCGGTTTTCAGTGACAAATGACGAAGATGGACGTAAACCCACACACAGCTGGGCCTGTTGTCCTGTTGCAGTTTAAAAGCTAATATATTTAATTGTTCTAGTAAATACCCACTATATAAACATACTGACACACTGATAAGACGGCTAGGCCTATCTAATAACACGACTTATCATTGATGGATAAATCATGTTTACCAGACAACATTAGGTGTCAGGGTGGACCCCTTAGTCCTACTCCTACTGTGCCCTTATGTTTTCTAAAATGCCATGTTTTTACGAATGTTCATACTTAGTAGTGTGTTCTTCAATTATTCAACAATCATTTTGGTTACTCCATTGTTACATCGACACATTTGTTATTGTGTTTGAATCACAACATGATAAGAAAAGCAGACTGTCGTCACGAGATAAACAGCTTCATGTTCTAAGTTCTACTCATCTGCTCTTCTTTGAAGTGTGAGTGAGTGAGAAGCCTACCTTTTCAGAACATGTTATCAAAAGGTGCTATTCATTTTAATTTCTGTGTAAACCCAGAACTCCAGTTCCAAGTAGGATCAAATGTATAACTTCTAACTACCCTCGGGGACTCATTTTAAGTGGAAGGAGCTTCATTGTTTTGGTATTCATAAAAGACAATGTTTATATATATATGTTATCTGTAATGTTGTAATCTGTCATTTAGAATGGACTACTTGTTCGTCTTTTGTTCCTAATCATGTTTATTTTGGTGTAAACAGGTACAGTGTGAAGTCTCCCCAGAGTGCCACAGAGGGCCTCGTTTGGTCTCCTTAAGGGACCTACAAGACTTTGTACCTTTACAGGTGTCCACTAGGACTCTGGTTGCAGCCAGGAGGACTGTGCTTGGTTTTAGTTCCTCTGAAAGTGGACACCTTCCAAATAGTGTTACATTTCAAGGCGACCTAGGCTATGGCTAATCTGGGTCACTTTATCTGTTTGTATTTGCTGCTGGTGTTTGGTTGAATAATGATAGGAATAAGGAAGTATAACTTAACTGCGCTGCCATATTTTTTCTGCACGAGTTAGATTGAGATTGCACCGTATCACCATATATTATTTTTGCCACTTAAATGTATGTGCAATTTCATTCATTTGTTATTTGTTAGATAAACTTCATGTCATAAAAAATATAGAAGTTAATACCACAACAACAATTGGTTTACTAACACTAACTAAAAACCTGTCTATCTGCTGAATACAGAGATGGGTGTCAAGACCAGATTTATGTTCCAATTAAGCACAGCAACAGAAGAGTAGGGTAAAGCTTGCGTTCAAAGACACAGGAGGCAGTGATTAGCATCTGCTACAACGTTCCTAAACGACACTTGACTGGCAGTTCCATATCTCTCTGCTATCACCTCCCGCTCCCTCTTTAATGAGCACAGGCTCTGACACTGGATTGAAACACATGGCTAAAGGAGACAAGGTGGACGTGTCACATCGTGTCACCGCAGTGTTTTGGTTGTCACCGTTTCAGGAATCCTTGAATGGGATGACCTTGGTGTTGAAAGAACCCCTTATTGATATATCTCCCCACACCAAAACACAACCACGCATGGGCCCCTGAAGGCTCGTCCATCCCCAGCTTATGAATGCAAGAATGTCTCACACAGGTGAACTTTGCTTCCCTCCGGACGGGTTTTATCATTGACCATTGCTCTGTACTTTGCCACTGGGTGCAACTCCTAGTTGCACTAATCATCAACAGGTGTGATTGAAGGATGAATTGTCATGTTTTATGGCATCTATAGCAGTGCCCACCCTAGTTATTGGCCCTGATAGTGCTATCAACTTATAAAGCTTTGCCACGTACACACTGACACGCACTTTTAAAGACAATGAACTATGCTCGCACTGGCATTTTGTAGAATGCATAATTGACACTATGGCATATCAAGGACCACATCTCTCAAACATGAATGCATTAAGGTTTTCTGTAGCATCACAATCTGAAGTATTTAAAGAGGGTGGGACACTGTTCACTTGGTAATGGGCCCCATTGTTTTGATGGCAGTTTGGAGATTGAAAGCAACTAGTGGGACTTGTAGCTTCAGCAGGACATTTAATCATTGTTCTGTGTGGTCCACATATATCTTTTGATGGTCAAATAATATAAAAAACAACATTGTGGCTACATACAAGTACATCACATGTATACAGAACATTCTTGGCCTGAGTAACCCCAAATGGAAATCAAAGGCTTATTGCAGGCAGGGTTCAAGAGTCATTGTTGGCTAGAGGTTAAGCTGAGGCCTTTTATTTGAGCGGAAGATAAAATGTCATCATCATCCTCTTCCTTGAACTGTTGGAAGAAAAAACACAACACATATGTGAGTTAATCCTTGTCGCATTAATTATGTTTTTACATATTACATTTAGACTTTTTTTATTTCACATGCAGGCATATTATACATTGGCATTTTCTGGTTGTTATTCTGCATTAACTACATTTACATATATTTTAGGATTGCAGTATGTGAAATAAATAAATGAGTCTAATGATTACTTCAGCAAGTGTACGTTTTGAATGAATAACTAAGATATAAGTGAGTAGCCTATAAAAAGGGAGTCATCCAGTTTTCAAAGATAAGATAACATGAACTTTAAGGATCAAAGGTAGGAGATTGCTGTGTTAGGACATCAGTGGTTATTAAGGAAAATAGTACATTTTAAAAAGTATAGAGGGTATGGACATTTAAATCCCAAGCCATTTCAGAGTGACTTAAACGGTGAATTCCCAGGGAATGGGGGAGGGGTTTATTTAGAAAATGTTAGTACCCCTTGTAGCAACTAGCAAAAAGAAAAAACACAAATGTTATTCTCTATTTGAGCACTAGAGAGCGCTGTGGGCCAGTCGCTTGTCATGACCTTGTATTCTACGGTGGGGAGACAGGGGTGTCGAGGAGGAGGGGGTGGGGGTTGAGATTTTAACACCCAACAGATGAAGTGATAGTCCCGGTTTTTTCTATTTGCATGCAGAGCTACTTTGTTCCACTCATTTCACTGCATGAACCAAGCATTTGCATGGTATTTGCATAATGTTGCCCATAGCAGGGTGTTCGTTTCTACATCTGGCACCATAAGCATTGATAGCTGTCTTTTAGCCTACATTTGTATACCTATGTTAGTTAGTGGTCAATGAGATATAACGCCCATTCATATACTTGCATGTACTCGAGCCGAAATACATAGTGACCTTTGATTGCAGCTTTTAATAATAAAGAATAAAAGACGTAGGGACTAGGGACAATTTCAACCATATTAAATGGATAATACGGACAGTATGAAACAATACAAAGCACACTTATGTCATTTTATGTAAATCTTACTCCAAGATTTAATAAGATAACTGAGATATGTGTCCAGTAGACACTAAAACACTTTACAAAAAGGCCTCCATTAAAACATATACTTTAAATCTGTCCAAACAATACATGCGAAACAGAAAATTAATACTATGTTCGATTACAACAGTCAGAGATGGATTTTTTACATCTTATAGCATGGAAATGGTACACAAAGGCACACATCTTATGCATGTATTTACTCAATCAATGTAGGCTAATATAATGACACAAAGTAACTTAGCTCTATCTATCAGCTCTAACAGCATAGTTATCTGTACTACGTTATATTATATTTAAATTGTTAATTTGTCTGGTGTGTGTGTGTGTGTGTGTGTGTGTGTGTGTGTGTGTGTGTGTGTGTGTAGACTTCTTTACCACAATAATGGATAGTGTGTGTGTAATGTGTGTGTGTATATATAGACTGATCCATGATGAATATGTAATCCCTTTGGTAAGCTACAACACAGTTTTCTATTTTGTATTTTCTATCGATTTAATGGTTACTGGTTTAGTGGCTAATTAACTATGGGTAGCAAGCAAACAACACATGCTAAGATTGAATTATCTTTGCCCGAGGCCTTATAAGTCATAGGCCTTGAGCAACTTAAACTAAGACATATAAGTCAAAGTCATATGCTAACAATAAATAGTATTATAGAGTAATGTATGGGATGTGTTATCTGAACTGAATGTGTTGCTACCTTATCCAGTGTTCTTTATTGTTTATCAAACTATTGTTTATCAACAAACGAAAGGTATATACATCGGAATTGGTTATTTCCTTGGGTATCCCAAAAAAATGCAACAAACAAACATGGTCATATTTCATTTTAAGCAGGTAATAGCAATCGCTATTATCCTTCCTAAGGCCAGATGGTCCTCTGATGATATACACATAGAGCAATACATTTTTACTGTTATACTGCATTAATATCAGATATATTACATTATATGTGTAACATTGTAAACATTATATAATAAACAGGGCTTTGGTTATCCTCAAATTGACAAAATGGTAGACTACAGTAGACTAAACATAAAAAACAAAACACAAAGCTAGTATATATAAGCTTGTTTGACTTAGGCCTATATTCCTATATAAGTTATATGTTCTAATGTAAGAAGACAACCTAACCATAAAAATTAAATCATGTGCGGCATGTTTGTTGTGTATCAAGACATGGAGTCAGGAATATAGATCAACTTTAGTATGTAGACAGAGTGCAGTTGACTCGGTAAACAATCGAGAGTTTAGGTCAGGGCCATCTCGCTGACTGCGTTCATGTTGGACGACATGAGACCCAGCCCTCTGAAACTAGTCTGTAGAGGCGGACACTTTCCACCCCTTGTCGATTCGTTTGATAGCTGGCTAGTGGAGGACTCCTGTAGGCCTACTAATGTTTTTTTTAATGGCTCAACCTTTCCAATGCAACTTCTAAAATTATATCAGCCTATATATATATATAGGCCTTTCTGATTGGGATTGTTCAATTTGAACGTAGATATTTGTTCGTTTCTCTCCCTTGGTTCACGGTTACTTCCTGGTGTCACAGAGAGAGGCAGTGCTGAGTTAAAGAGACAGAAATACTGATAGAAATTTAGATAGAAAATACTGTGAGAAGAGGGGAGGAACAAGATAGGAGCAGTTGACTGGATTCCAGAAATCGAAACCCCCTCTTCCTTTGCATGTTTGCCATTCTTTTTTAAAACATCGTTTTTTTTGGTTTGAAAACCCAGAATATCGTTTAGATGACTCGGATGCCGAAGCTCCAGCTCGTTGCGGCTAAAGCGGAATTGTAACGGGGAACGTATTCCTCCCTCCGACCGAAGCCTCGCCAAGATTTACAATATACGTATTGCTTTTTTAATATACCATCCGAGGTATTTCCATATTTTCTTTTAACGAGGAAGGGTTAAAAGAGACGGAAGATGGGTTGTTTGGGCAACAGCAAGACTGAAGATCAACGCATCGACGAAAAGGCACAACGAGAGGCAAATAAAAAAATAGAAAAACAGTTACAAAAAGAAAGACAAGCATATAAAGCTACACATAGGCTGTTATTATTGGGTAAGGCTTTCATTTATGGTTTGTGTCAATGTCTCTCAATGCCTTTCTGTTGCTGAACACGTACCCGTTTGACAGCGCTTGCGATATGTCAGGGGGGTGGATATTGATGGAAACGAAGCCGAGCATACAATTACATTCAATTCGAAAACATTTGTCCATTTTTTTGACGCTTGTCAGGATGTCTGCATTTCGTGTTTTGGTAACATGCTCATGTATTGGGTTTATGTCCAAGGTGCGGGTGAGTCCGGAAAAAGCACCATTGTGAAGCAGATGAGGATTCTACACGTCAACGGCTTCAACGCAGAGTGAGTGTTATTCAATAGTTTCACATGAGATAGGCTGTGTGTTGTACAAAAATAATCTCGATTAATGTTTTGTGTCTGTGTATTAATGAGTAAGACTGTCGAGGCTGTAATATAGGCTCAATGGATTTTCCTCAGGCACTGCAGCGCCTGTTGGGCGCAGTGTTCAGTTCATATAAGCTATTTTCTTCCCATTTCCTCCTTTTTGGATCAACAGACTACATCTGTAAGACATAACGTTTGAGTACAGACAAATGTCCGATTCATTGTTTCTCAGTTTCATGTTAAAGTGTGATAGGTCGGATTCAATAGCCCTATTGATGGTTTGTTTTGCTGCAAGGCCTTGCAATGGCATTGATCTGACCAATGGTCTATTTTGAATATGCCTACATGTCACAGTGCTGTAATTGTATGACTATCTTACTGTCTGGCCCTACAGCAATTCCTATCCCTATTTTAGGGGATATTCAAGCTGCTTTTATCTGACTACTGCCAGCAGCGATTAGTTTGTTGTGGACATTGCCTGATTGATAGTCCCCTTACACCTGTACTGTGTCCTCTACACAGAGAAAAGAAACTGAAAATACAAGATATACGAAAAAACGTTAAGGATGCCATAGTGGTAAGTTTGATGTGTATCAGTGCTCTCCTATTTTTGTAAATAATTATTTCTGTGTATCTTTTAAATATAAACTAACATTTCTAGTGAATAGTCCTGTATTAATTGTGTACTAAAGGCTTGTTTTCTTCTTACTTCCAACTTGTGATCTGAAGACGATAGTGTCAGCGATGAGCACTTTGATACCCCCAGTCCCGCTAGCTAATCCAGAGGACCAATTCAGAATCGAGTACATCAAAAGCATAGCTCCTCTCTCCGACTTTGACTATTCACAGGTAAGGTTTCAATCATCCTGTGTCGTGTTTTTGTGTGTTTGTGTGTTTGTGTCTTGTGTGTGTGTGTTTGTTGTATATATGTGTTGTGTGTGTGTGAGGAGAGAGAGCAAGAAATAGTAAATGAGACTAATGCACAGAATAATGGGTCAGGATATATATTCATATTGTTTTCTAGAGAGATTGCAATGTGTGTCTCCTGGATACGCATTATATTCTATTCTAGATTTTAATTGGGGAAAGAGGAGCTTATTTTATTTTCAAAGGGTGAGTTTAGGAAAACATCAAGGATTCATTATACCAGGGTTTCATAAGAGGTAACTGATTTTAACATCCACATAATAGCAACTTTATTTCGATCTGCCACCATTTTGAATGCTTATCATGCTTCGTTGCTGGGACAGACATTGGGATTTTAATGTGATCAGAAAAAAGGGATTGTTTTCAGTGTTCTACCACCTGATAGCTCTAGGTCACGTGATAGCCGGATAGGGAAATAATATTTTACATGATTTCAAAATTGTTCCTTGTTTTAAAACAAGAGTCGCAGCTTCTGCAAAATAGGGCAGGACAAATCAATGGATAGACACAAAGGGAAACGATTATTAGCGTGTTACTACCTATAACTTTGATTTAGTGCTTTGCAATTTTGCTGTATTATACAGAGATACTAACTCAATATTATGCAAAGCTAAAATGGCTGTGTTTTGTAGGGAAATGTTATTATTATTGATGGTTATCGATTAGAGAAAGTACCTTGATTATTTTGAGTGTGGATTGGATCATTTTTACTATTCATTTGTGGAACATGAATCAAACAGGTTTATTTTAATGTTTTTTAAAGTTTAAAGAATTGCATGCTGAGTAGTCATGAGAAAGCCTGGTTTCCAAAGGCCAGTTGACTCGCATCGTACGGTTTCCCTCATGGCCCAATCCATAGGCCCGCCATAACAATCACCTATGACGTTGTCACGTGACTAGTATTGTTTAGTACAGTGTCACTTTACATCACCCGTGGGATGTTTCTCATTCTCCTCTCTCTAGCCAGCTTATTTGCTGAGCCATTGAAGGAATATAAAGTAAAAAATGTTTGTGTGTTGGACAGTTCAGGGCCATTGGGAGGGCTGTCTCCATGTTCCCAGGCCTAGCTAAACCAAGGGGAACAACATAGCTTTGTCTGGTGTGTCTGTGCATGTCATCAGTGGTGGGCATTGCTAGTGTTGTGGGTGTCACCACTACATTGTCGCCAGTATATCGCCACATAGCCTCGCCTGGCTTGATATCCAATACAGCCCCCCTAGGAACTCAGCCAATTCCAATGTCTCTTACCTGTTGGGGCTACAATGAAATGGGAAAGTGTGGATAGGCGGGCTATGCTGGCTTAAAAAGCAGTTGGGTGAGTTGGCATCATGGTCAACCAATTTCGTACATTTTTACACGCAAGGTTATTTGTATTGCCAGCTTCATTTTGTCATGCATAGCACGACGGCACAATTTTTTTGCCTGGTTATAATGTCCTTTTTATCGTACATGAACACTCCCAGTTTTCATATAGTGTTAGTCTTACCACTCAAAGTGGGCCATCTTTTAAAAAGCCCCTGGCCTACCTTTACCCTACCGCGAACAACAAGGGACAACAGTAAACCCATGGAAAATAGGGCGCTGAACAGTTGTCTATGCAAAGCAGAAACAAATGAAACAGCGGGAGCTATGCTTAGCTTTCCAACGACCATCGGTCGAAGCAAATTCAGATGAGTTGGCTGCCCGGTTTAAACAATGAGCAGCTTTACCCAGGATTGGGCCTGATACCTCCCCTATGTGGTGGAGTACAAACCAACTAGCACCAACCACCTAGCACAACTATCTTGCACAACCATCTTGCAAAGAGCATCAAGCAACAGCCACCTAGCACAACCACCTAGGACCTAGCACCAACCCCCTAGGTGTAGCACCAGTACCTAGGACCAACCATCTAGAACAACCACCTAGGACCTAGCACCAACCACCTAGGACCTAGCACCAACCACCTAGGACCTAGCACCAACCATCTAGGACCTATCACCAACAACATAAGGCCGACCACTTAGCAAAAACACTGAGCACCAACCCTCTAAATCCTAGCAACAGCCAAGCTGCACAACTTAGCAATAAGCTACTAGGCCTAGCACCAACCACCTAGGCATAGCACCAATCACCTGGGACCTAGCACCAACCACCAAGTGGTACTAACCACCTAGCAGCAACCACCTTACACAAGCACCTAGCCCCAACCACATAGCACCAGCCAAGCAGCACAACCACCTAGCGCTTACCACCTTGGACCTAGCACCAACCACCTAGTGCAACCACTTTGGCCAAGTACCACTTACCTAGGAGCTAGCACCAACAAC
>JAOPUA010000161.1:8794928-8817507 GCA_027122455.1 Trisopterus luscus | reverse complement strand
ACCACCCGCCTTAGAGCTTATGTAAACTAGCTGTGGAGCCAGGGCAAGCTGAGGCTATTTTTAGAAGCAGAAGCACTGCAGAGCAGAAACTGGCGGTGGGTCACGTGTGCGCAGCAGAATCAAAGGGAGTATCCCGGCAATGCGCTGTAAACAAAGGAAGGTCAGTAGCAGAAGGTGAGACACAGAACGCCTCTTTGTTGGTTTTGCGTCTATATACGTGTGCGTGCGTGCGGGCGTGCGCGCGCGTGCGTGTGTGTGTGTGTGCGCGCGTGTGTGTGCGTGCGTGCACGTGTGCCTGTGTGCGCGCAGCAGGCTGTGCCCATCTACACAGACACACCTCTCCCTGTTCTTAACGGTGGCTGACATGAAAGTGCGTAGACGTGAACCCGTGTTGGGTGTTATGCATCCTGACTCAATGCTATTCTCTTGCCACTCTCCGCCCCTATCTCCTCCCTGAACCAGCCGACACAAGCGCACACGCACACGCACATACACACACACGCACACACACACACTGCTGTGTGCCTCCAGTGCCATCCTTAGCTAGCAAAAGTGTGAAGAAACTGAATACATGGAAGGAGGAGTCGAACACCGCGAGAGGAGACATTTTGCTGTGTGATCGCGAGAAGGGGCAGCCCAGCTCCAAACTTCCTTCCCTGCTACTGCCAGGGCAGGCCTATCGGAAAATAATACCCACGCAGACACAGACAAATCCCTTAAAAAAAATGAAACCTCATCACCATTATGTGCTAGCATTAATGTTAGCATTTTTCAGTATCAGGTGGACATGAAAGTGTGGTTTTGACTAGCTCTTCCTTTGGCTGTGGCTAATTGTAAAGGCTAGCTAGCGGCTAGTGGCTGTGTCCAGTCACACCCAGGGCAAAGGTTACACCGCTCCACCTCCACTGGTCAAACAAGACTCAACTTTCACCTCCTTTGGAATGTGGTTGGGGGGGTGGGGGTCGTTTGAGGCTAATTTTAGAAACTTTTATATTTTGCCCTCATTGTGGTTTGTTTACCGAGACAGTTTGCGCTGTTGGGTGTTTCATCATGGCCATTTTACTGGTGGTGACTAGCAGGCTAAATAAAGTAAACATTTGACTTTAAGTTAGGTGCATTTCGGTTTTAACCCAAGCTGTTTTCAAGCCGTCTTTCTTTCCTACGAGGGTCCCTCTGTCTCTGGCTCATGGTACAGTCTAATAGAATTAGCCAAATAGCTGTGAGACTTGTGAGATATGAGAATATGCGTTGAGTAAATAAACCTCTAATTTGGTAATTCAGTGTGTGTCAACAGACACACACACACAGGGAAACTCATGGCATATTCTTATTATGTTGCACTTAAAGGGTATTGTTTGTCTCCATACCATGAGCAAGGCATTTTCTTTTTTATTTCTTTAGTGAACAAATTCAGTTGTCACACAATTTTCTATGGAGGGGTAGAACTCATTTAAATACCACAGTAATGCTTCCTGTTTGTCTGCCTTAGTGAATGATGAACTACCACATTTATAAAAGAGTGAACAACAGAAAGGCTTCCTTGTGAAATAAATGTAAATGTGTCTGTAATGTCTGTACAGATCTAGTTGACGAATCTAATTAAGAACAGTCAATGTTGTTTCCACAGGTTCATCAACTTCAATATAGCATAAATATTTGAGAATATTTGTTAAAGATAGTAAAGATGTGACGGCATGAGTAAGATGTGACCCAGTTGAAAAATGATAGATTCAACCAACACCTCGGTCGAATAGTTAGCATTGAGAAAGGCCCTTACCCTGTTACTCAATCCATAGTGACCTGTATTTCTAAATTCTAAAATGCCTTGGACGATAATGTGTCCTTAAACCTTCAGGTGAAGACGTAAATAGATTGAAGCGCTCATTTCAGTATTCACACAATCGGAGGCTTTGACGGCGATACTTTAAAAGGCGTCATATTTTACTACCAGGCGTGAGTGTGATGAGCCATTATGAGCCTTCTAAACATCGGCCCTGCCCTCTCCCTCTGGGACCATCCCCAACCCTGGGAGGGTCCACCTACATTCTGTGACGGACAGATAAGTTGCTAAAGTCCACTGGGTAGGAACGGCAGACTGACCCATCCAGCATGCATCTAGGTGGACACTCCCACAAGGCCACAGGGCAGGGCCAATACAAAACAGCCTGTAGTGGCTAATCACACTCACACCTGGTGGTGAAATAGGGGCCCCTTCAAAGAGCCGGTATCGTGAACGGATCGCCCACTGACTACTTTATTCCATTGAGCTTTTTTTTGTTTTGTTAACCAGCGATCACAACATGGGCACCGCTGTGTGCTTACAGTGGTGGTCATGAAGGAGTCATTCGCGCTCTTGCGTCGTGTCTCACCGTGGACCAGAGAACATCAACAGAGGGGCCTATTGACTGTGAAGCCTCGCATCCTTTTCAGCCTTGCCCCCGTGGCTCAGCCCTTAACTCTTGGTACCACGTGCGGACAGTTTCTCACAGTTTACGCTGCGTTTTCCCCCTTCTAACTGCTGCGTTTGAAAGCGCTGTGTTCGTACCATCGTTATAAGTGCCTCCGTCGCCATGTACACACACACACACACACACACACACACACACACACACACACACACACATACACACACACACACACACGTACATGCACATGCATGGAAAGTGGTATGTAGACTGGCTATCACACGCGCACACGCACAGATAACGGTAGTCAGTGTGTGTCACATACACACACACGCACACGCACACACATGCACTGATAGCGGTAGTCAGACTGTGGCTATGGCGCACACGCATGCACGTGCACACACATGCACACAGGATGCTCGAGCTTTCTGTATATGAGTGTTGTGATGGCAGGCTACAAGTATGGCCTACCTTTAGAGGAGACGAGAAGGAGGGGGGGGCAGACGGGAGAATGAGAGCGAAAGCAAGCCAGAGCGAGAGAGAGGGAGAGAGAGAGATAGAGGAGTGGTATCGACCAGCTGGGGTTGCTATGGGAACCCAGCTGCTAAAAGCAGGCAGGGTCAGTGTGGAACAGCGAGGCTGTCTGTAGTGGGAGCGAAGGGATGCCACCCGGAGGCCAGTCAGCGAACTACACACACATGCACACACGCACACGCACGCACACAGGCTACTTCAGCACCAGCAGGCCCGATCAACCCGCCTGTATTTCCCCTCTCATCACAGGCCGCTTCGATAAGCGGAACGTGCGATGCATCCATCTTATGGTGTCCATTAATATGAATCGCAGGGAAATAAATAAAAGAGGAATGTCCGTCTCCCCCCCCCCCCATGTGTGTGCGGATGGATAGAAATGCATTTCTGGTCTCCATCTTTCCGTTTCATGTCCGCGCGTGCTGCTCAGTCCGTGGTTATGCAATGTGCTACGGCTAGCTGGGCCTCCCTCTGCCTCTCGCTGGATATTGGCTATTGACTTTTGATTATGGAAAATAGGGAAAACTGAACCGGAAGTGGAAGTTTGCTCTCAGTCCGGAGCTGCGGTCTCTGCTTGCCGTTGGGGCTGCAGCCGTGTGCAGAGGACCACAAACAAAACACAAATAAGATGCCCCCTTATTTGATGGGGTTTTGATTTTTGTTCGTTGATACTCGTGTTTTGCTATTTTTAGCCGTGCACAGGCGGGAGCCGGGGCTGGCAGAAGGTGCTTTGATAGGAGACTTGGCCGATGTGTTTAAATGTATCCACCCTCCATTCAAATCACTTTTCATTCAGAGAATTGTGACGGGGAGCGCGTGTTTTGTTTTATAGTCCCCTACCCCCCCATGTTCCAACCTCAACCAAATCCCCCAAGCTGAATCTGGAACCCGGGGCCTGGGGTCTATTTTAGGCCCATGTCGTGTAGCGGTCCGCACAGACACTGAACAGAGTCGATGGGGGGGCATCACGATGTATTTGAACCTTTTTATACAACACCCTTCAGAACCGTGACTTGATGCAGCCCCAGAGGGAGGGAATTGGCGGGACTTGAAATGAAGCAGACCCCTTTTTTGTTTACACTGGATTCGGTTTGACTTTCAGGAGTGTCTCCGCTCTCTCTCTCTTTCTCTCTCTCTCTCTCTCTCTCTCTCTCTCTTGCTCTCTGACTCTCTCTCCATGTCTCTATCTCCCTCCCTCTTTGTCTGTGTCTTTCTCCCTTTCCCTCTTTGTCTGTGTCTTTCTCCCTCTCCCTCTCCATGTCTGTCTCTCTATCTCTGTCTTTATCTCTCTCCCTCTTTGTCTTTGTCTCTCTCTCTCTCTCTGTCTCTCTCTGTCTGCTTCGCTGTGTGTGTCTCTCTCTCTCCATGTCTCTGTCCCTCCATCTCTCTCTCTCTCTCTCTCTCTCTCTCTCTCTCTCTCTCTCTCGGTCTCTCTCTCTCTCTCTCTCTGTCTCTCTCTTTAGGAAGTGCCCACTGGGCTGCCTGATGGATGCGTTTGGTTCTCCAGGTCCATCTCCCTGTCTGCACATTGTTCTGTGCCTGGGCCCGGGGAGCTGAACCTTGGGCTCAGATATTTCCACCAGGTGACACGTTGACTCTGGGACTTGTTTCTGTTGTTCCTGGTGTTTATCGTCCCCCACCCGTTGGACTCGATTGTACTGTGGGTGGTGTGTGGACAGTCGTTGTTATGATCGTCCATCACACTGAATCGTCATCGATGCTGCGATGGCGCATCGTTACTGCCCAGTTGTGGGGGGAGTTTTGTTTTTGTGGAAATGTATGAAAGAGGTCGACCTCAGTTGTTTGATCTGTCGGACAATGTGGATTGGTTGGTTTCGTTGTTTGTCCCGCCCCCGGTGAGATTAGAAAAATGGCCAGACCTGGGGATGTCATGGATTGTAGAAGACTTCAATCTACGAATGAAGACTTAACTATTGGGGGGAAAGGGATGAGATGTCTTTTAGGGTTTTCCCATCTCCAGGCGAGTAGAATGGAATGATCAAGGTTGTAAATCTGGAAAAATACTCATGTCCACTCAATGGATTTGGGGAAAAAATTGGGTTGGACTATAAAGTATATAAAGAGAAGCCATGAAGAGATTCAGGGGGGGGGTAATCATGAGCCAGGGGTACTGTGACCCAGCCAGAAGCACTTTCTGTCAGCGAACAGTAAGGCGTGACATAAGCATACGCACGCGAGTCGGATACTTGTGCTACGTGCTTCCAAGTGCCCTTCCTCGGAACGTCCAAGCACAGCATGTTTCTGTACAGTTCTGCACGTGGCCGCTGGACAAATTGCACTGGCATTAAACAACCACTGTTTCAAATGCCCCAGTGCCAGTCAATGGGGACGGTATGGTGAGCGTGCTGCCCAGGCTATTATGCCTGGCCCGGGCGGTTTGAAAATATGGAAACTATTGATCGGACTCCCCCCGCTGCTAATTAAAGATGGCCCACTATTTGTAAAAAGTCAACCCAATTATCAAATGAGCAGATGAGGCTGGGAACACTGTCATTGGTGTGAAGGTTGCCTGTCTGCCAGTGGCTGGTGCTTCTCCTGCTTCTCGCCCCCTCGCATCCGTTCCTTGCATCTTCACACCGCTGCGGTTGAACTCTTAGGCATGTGCGCGCCTGCGCCGTTTGTGGTGTGTGGCTACCCGTGTGTCGCGATTGGAAATCACCAGATGGGTGTTGCCACCAGACAGCGCCCACTGGAGCCTTGTGGGGTCTTTATGCGCCCCCGGCTCGGTCCCGTGTGTTGTTCTTTGTCTGTTGTCTGTCTCTGCGGTTGTGTTTGTTTGGTTTGTTTGTGTTTGTTTGTTTTGAGGTGCTCACTGAATCTGACCTGAAAAAGCTGTGGCTTTGTGATGCTGGTAAAGTTTGGCAATGGCCTCAGCATCTGAAGGAGGGGTTCCCAGGGCTTGCCCCCCAAACTGAAGGCCGATGCTGTCCTTGATAGCCCCATCACCACCACCATCTTCACCATCACCAGCACCAGCACCAGCACCACATTCTACTTTCTATCTCTCCTTCTCTCCTCCCATCGCCTTCCCTGTTGCCGTCTCTCCCCCTCCCTCCCCCTCCGCTCCTCCTCTTCCACCTTGTCATGGTGTGTGTTGGATGGGCTCTGCCACATGTGACCTGCACCACGTGGGCCCCCAGCTCAAGAGAGGCCCTCTAGGCCCCCAGGCCCAGCTAACCTCCACTTCCCCTCACTGTGTGTGTGTGTGTGTGTGTGTTTATTTGTGCATGTGTTTGTGCGTGTGGGTGTGTGTGTGTTTGAGCATGTGGGTGTGCATGTGTTTGTGCTTGTGCATGTGTTTGTGCTTGTGTGTGGGTGTGTGTGCCTGTGGTTGTGTTTGTTTCCCCTGACAGTTCACCTAATTGACCCATCAGGTCAGACGCGTATAGGGCTTGCTTCATATGCACAGCTTCCAAAGATCCGCACAGGCATACAGGCATACACATGTATGACACATAGAACAAACATTCAGTCTGAACACCCAAAACATAAACCTAAAATAATTCAGGATAGAAAAATTGTGAGGAGTTAAAGAGAAGAGAAAGAGACACAAACACAAAAGGCCTCAGCAAAGAAGTCAGTCTTTCTTGTGGATTTACACAGAAACTGAAATTTGTTGTGGTTTATTTGAGGGGGGGGAATCTCCAAGGTGAGGCAGGAAACGATGACCGGGAAAATAAGGTAGACAGTGGCGCATAACTCAACTGGACCATGTCGTGGCAATTCTTTCATGAGGTATCGGTAGGACAGATCGTGCTCAATGCAAAATAGAAAATAACCTATTTAATCTATGCATACACTAGTCTCCTCTGCAGCAGAGTGAGCCCTGAACACAGTTTCACAGAGCCTTTTAACACTGTTTGACCTCCTCCTCGGAATGCAATTGTCCTTACATTGAAGGAGGCAGATGTTTTTTATTTGTATATATACTCTTGTTTTAGCACTCTCTTTTCCCACTGTACTGCTGGTCATTGCAATTTTCTCCTAAGGGGGATTAATAAAGGACTATCTTATCTTATGTTACCCTAAAAGCCAGAGGCCTCTGCATTGTTGCCAATACGCGCAAACTCTTATTTGTTAAAAGCAGCAGTGACGACGGGTATGTTGCGACTAGCAGTTACTACCCCACCTTTGTTCAGTTCACTGATCTTTATCGGTGTGATCTGTAGGCAATGGTGTCTCTTGGTGTGGGCATTGATCTACCGATCCTCTGTGATTGGGGCCGGCTGGCCGCTTCCCATTTTCATTGTTGCGGTGGCACCAGTAAGACATGGTGGAGTCTATCTAATCTTCCCAGTTACCGTACAGGTTCTAATATTACAAGGTACTACTCAGGATGCAGCAGATAATCTATTCAACCCATTGGGGTGGGGGTATATGCGATACACCTCTACATATTACAGTACGATTTTTCTACTCCTCCAATCATCTGGTGTGGTTGACGTAAACTTCAACAGGGCCAAGAAATTCGTCCAGCACTTTCGGTTCAATGACACCACTCAAAACAACCAGGCGACAAACGGATCCTTGAATCCTACATCATGGTGCCGGTCTGGCGTCCATTCCGATTGATGTCACTTCTGGCCTCGTCTCTCGCCTAGCCTACAATTCCTTTATCCACGACATACCTGTATCAGCAGTTGTTTTGTCCAGTTTATCGAAGGGCTACGAAGGGCTTTGACACGTTGTCCTGACCATGTGTCCTAATTGCAAAGATAGAAAAATGAACATAAAGGCAGGCAAGGATGCTAATTCAGCACGATATTCGGCACCAGCTGATTTCCACGACCCTCTGTGTGAAGGGGTGTGTGTGTGTGTTCAGGTCAACCTAAAGAAGGGGAGGCCATAAAGGGCTTTATAAGTTCTACGAAGGCAGTGTCTGCTGCTGGTGTCCACGTTACCGAGTTGGGGTCAGGCCATGGTCGATGGGGATGTCTCGGACTGGCCATGCTCAATGTGAATAATCAAGGATCACTGTGTACAGTAGCCCGTCTCCACTTTCTCCTTGGAGGACTAAATGAGCCAAATTGTCATGCTGCACTGTCTAGTTATTTGATATACCCTTGTGGCATCGTAATCCACGTATATATGTTTTACAATTTACACTAGGTGTACCCTGTGCTGGGGTTGTCTGGGCCTGTGAGTTGATTTTGGAGTCACCACTAGGGATCCACATTTTGTGTGTGGCCCTCATGATAATTATTTTTAGCCCACAGGTTGGGAGGGACCTCAGCCAATCGTGGATCATCCATGGTCGTCCGTGGGAGTAAAGGCTCTGGCGACTCCCTATTACCACGCATTTTGCTCATGTACTGAGCGTCGGGTTTCGAAGGCTCCACCCCACGCTTTGTGTCTCAGCCCCATTGCGGGAGACAAATATTGTCCCTTGCCTAGCACCCCCTACCCTGGCAATGCATCTCCCCCCCCTGACAGGCCGTGAGCCTAATAAAACAGAACAGGTCACTGTAAACAGGCAGAATTCAGTCTCATTCTACAGCAACATTTCAGTCTTTAACATGGATGTTATACACCCTTCTTTGTACTTCCTCAAACCTTGCTCATGTTCCATCATAAGATACTGCAGTACGGTGCAAATCATCAGTGGCCGTGTGTTACACTTCTGGCTGACTCTGCATGCAGTGGTGTGCGTCTGTTATCAGTATGTCAGCTATTGACCCCGGTCCCTCTGGCAGCAAGTCCCATGAATGAAAGTATCCTGGTGAGCGTAACGCACACGACTGTGCTCGCATGGTGGGGTTTGCATCGGAAGTAACCGTGAGGCCGATGTCGGTGCGAATGACACTCAGCCCTCGGCGACACATCAAATCTCTCCCCAACAGGTTTGTCAGACACATTGGTTTCGACAGAAGAAAATAATGTTTGAGTGGTTTATGTACTCACTTTCCAAAAAGGGGTATACAAAAACGACCATTCAATTTTGTTCGATTTCTCCATTCCTTGGTGGACAACACTATATTTGGTGCCCCTGAATCGACGGAATTTTGTACCTTTACCATTTACAATTATGTTAGCCTTTGGGAGCTGATCAGGTCACGTGAGGCTAGAGTTAAGAACCAATCCTTTGGATGTGGTGCTTGTGTACGTTTTGAAGCAAAGCCTACAATTCCGGATGTCTGTGGGGGTGTTTGTGTCATAGTGCACACATACCCTTGGACCTGGCCACCTCTTTCTACCTCTGCCTCTTGGTGGATGCACTGTCACATCACGGGCAGGTTAACTCACTCGTTACATTGCCTTTCCTCTCTTTCGGGGGACAATCATTCAACGATCGATGGTGCCACGACAGAATTAGGCCTGTCCCCGCCTTGTGAAGCCCTCTGAGGAACATGGCTTTCCCTCATGACCTGTCGCCTCAGTCCCTGAAGGAATGGATAGACTTGGGGTTCTCAAGGGCTTATAGTTGGGCGAGGGAAAGCCTCTTGCTCGTTGCTTCGATCTGCATGGCTGGTGTGCCCCGCTATGCGGTGAGTCTAGTGGCACACCAACTGTTTCAATGTCTCTTTACCAATTCCCGATCCACTTTTGGCATCTTGGTATGGGGTTGGCTCCTGCCTGCGATTGGTAACCCCCTGTTTCGGCCATGGGTTTGTTTGTCTTCCTCCTTGCTTTCCAAGGCTAGCGCCTATATTCCTCAGCCGTGCTCGTGTTCCCCAGTCTTGGAGTAATGATTTTTTTTGAATTTCCCAAATTGTCGTGGCAATTCCTTTTTTGTATGAAGGACAGATGAGAGTGATGAATGCAAAAAAGCACACAATACTGGTTGGAAATAACCTGGCTAATGTAGGCTTACACTAGTCTCCTCTCTCGCAGTGTGACCCTTGAACACAGTTTCACCCCCTCCCTGCAATGCAATTATCCTCACATCAAAACAGGGAGATGTTAACCTAAAGGCCAGAGGCCCCTGCATTGTTGCCAATACGCCAAACTCTTATTTGTTTGCGGTCGGCAGTGGTGGCCAGCAGTTATGGAGCCTACCCCACCTTTGTTCAGTTCAGTCCAGTCCATATGGGAAAGCATACAGTGGGGCTAAGACAATACAGCATGAGAAAGCAAATGTGAAAATACGGAAAAGTCTAAAACATATAGATTTTTCATTACAGCCATCCACCGCTGCATTCAAAAAGGACCCGTTCTCTCAGAAGTGGCTGTGTGGCGGAGTCTGCTCTACCATGCCAACCAGTGCAAATGATTTTGCGGGGAACTCAGACCAGAATGGGACTTGTTCTTCTTCACACTAGACCAGTACGTTCGGCAGTCCCTAAAAACCGCCCGGCCCAAGCTTTTAATAAGGCATTCGATGATCAGTCTTTTTTTTGTATGTCCTGGATGTAGTGGTGGCTGTGAATGAGAGGCCAGGCTATATTTGGATCTTCAGTGCTCTACCAATAGCACTTATGTCACATGGCAGTCACAAAGCGCTCAGTAATTATAACCTAGGGTTTTTTTTCCCTCACCAAGATGGCTGACTATAAATACTCCCACATTGTTGCAGTGATGGGGAATAAACTGGAGCTATTTTTGCAATGTTTTGTTTCAGTTTTGTGTGTGTGTGTGTGTGTGTGTGTGTGTGTGTGTGTGTGTGTGTGTGCGTGCGTGTGTGCACTGTTTGCATTTGGTGTGTGAATGGGTTCAAACCTAGTTATGAGATTTGTTTGACTAGTTTGTTCATTTTTTATGTTTAAACTTTTAGCGTGTTTAGAAGTGTAAACGTTGGTAAGCTATGCATGTTAAGAGTTTTGCAGAGCTGCAGTGTAAATATTGAACGATGACTATCACAATCATACATCATATTATCTATTTTAAAGCTAGAAAGGGATCTGCTCTATGCATTGATGAGCTCTTTTGATACAGTTCACAAATCCAATATTTTTGTGTTTTAATAAAGGTTGCAAAGGTTTGCTTTTTGTTGCGTATGAATACAGTTGTTTGAAGAGAAATGTGAGAAAGTATGAGGCGTAGTTGTTTTTCTCTCTCACACACGCACACACACAAAAGCATGTGCACATGCACACATGAGCGCACGTACGCAAACACACACACACACATAATAACTTTACAACATAACTGTTGTATCGTTGTGTGGTAAATCTTTACATTTCTGGGGATACTGGTAAAATATTAAAAGCAAATATATTTTACGAATGTGAAAGCATTTTCCACCCAATAAATCATATAGTAGAATTTGAGCCCACAGAGAAGTTGAAAGCATCATCGTAAGGACAGTATCGATTTAAATGTAATTGTCCTAAAACTCAGACAAAGATTGTAACTTCACCGGGGAGACAAATGGACGCTCTCTGCACTGGTGCGCGCACAGGCCTCCTCTGGGCTGAAGCCGTTACCGTCCCACCACATGAGTGCTGTGTCTCTCGTCATGTGCTGAGCCCCGTTTCCCGTTAGTCTTCTCCAGGCTCTGGGTTAGCTCCCGCTGCCCTCCATGTTGTCTCACACAAACATCTTGTCATCGTTCATTCAGATGAGTTTGACCGTTTTTTTTGGACTATAACGTTGCACATTTGAGGCATTTTGATTTGATGACATTTGGCATCTGACAATAGCAAACACATCCAGGTTTATTTGCTGTAGTATTGCTTGTTTGCAATGAAATGACCCCAGAAATGTAGATGACAGTCGTCAGTTGTTATGTAGGGCTGGGCAACAATGATGTAATTACTCATGTCTATGAGTAATTATAATATTCACGCGAATATTTGCTTTCACTTATTAACCTTGTTGATTCGACATACTGTATATATATATATATATATATATATAATCTATAACTTCACATATGATGTGGGATGGATTCTGTTAAAGAGAGGGGGCTCCTACGAAGGCCATTCAGTCGACCACTAGTGTTCAGCTCGCACCAGACAGGACAGCGGCCTAGTCGTTGTGACGGTGTGTTCGCCCCCTCCCCCCCTCCCCTCCCCCCTCCCTTCTCTGTGAGGAAGCCTGCCTTCCTGTTCGCTGTGCTGCACAGAGGCCCAGCTGCTACCGCTACCGCTATACAACGGCTAATGCTACTGCTAATGCTAGCGCCTGCACATGCACGCTCTCCTTCTCCTCGTAGTGGAGGGAGAGGGCCATGGCAAGCTGTCTAACCTCCTCAATAACGGCCTTATGTAATCGCTCCTGCTGGAGAGACCAAAATAGCCCGGGATGAACAGCCATGCCCTCTGCTGGTCATAGGCTGTACCAGCAACTGTCTGGGGGGGGAGAGAAAAATAAATTGGTGGGTGCCGTGCTGGGGAAGGAGAGGGCTGGATAGGGGAGGAAGTCGGGTGGGGGGGGTACTTGGTTGCTTGCTGACAAGCTAGTTAAGCTAGCCGTCGTAGATATTCTTTAATTCAGGGCCGACCACAGCTGTCGCTTGTGATTAAACAGCTGCTGGGAATTTGACTTACATATTTACATTCCATCAACGGGGAACCATTGAGATGTTGGGATTCTTCTGGGCCATTTTGTTATTGTGTTGCTGCTTTCTGTTTGCCGCCAGCATTCTGACACCCTCTACTGCTGGAGTTCTGTCGACAAGCAAGGGCTCCCGTTCTCATAGAAGAGGGGAGATCAATGGTTGTGCCCTGTTTATCCCTTGAACCCGATATCAGACCATGACATTAGTTCTGTCTTTTGCTCCACAGTTTCCTGGACAGAATTGATTCCGTAAGACAGAGTGAATACACACCGACGGACCAGGTCAGTAACCACCTCTGCAGTATTATCTGTGTTTTTTGTCTTTATCTTGTTGTTGGTCCCCCCTTCTGTGAAGGGTTTTGTTTTGTGTTCCAACTCAGCTCCGTCCTCTTGTGTTTCTGCAGGACCTGCTACGCTGCCGAGTGTTAACTTCAGGGATTTTTGAGACGAGGTTCCAAGTAGACAAAGTCAATTTTCAGTAAGTATCTGCAGGTGGCACCGGTGCTAAACAGGAAGTGATGTCATTCTGGCACAGAGGCTCTTCCTGCATGTTAGGTTTTCTTTTTGTATATACCAATGTGACATTTTTATGATAAGACCCTTTACCAACCAATAATGGGTGATGCCTAAAATGTATTGGGTTGCATACTGTTTATCATATAAATTATGTCAAAATATATTCCATGTCATAGCTGAGCAGCTTTGATATTCAAGTCCAAATTCATATTATTTTGTCATATTGCAAAATTAGATATTGGGTTATAAATGTTAATGTAGGTATTAACTTGGAGGATATTTTGCTAAAAAGCGGTAAATGGTTAGGTTTTGGTATAGATTTAAGGATGGCTAATTTCTAAAGTTCATAAATAACGTCTAATGTCTTATGGCCAGTAAACAATATAAATTTTAATTCCTGAATATTTATTTGAGTGCCACGACTCTAGCCTAGTTGGGCTGCATGATAACTTTGACCTTAATAGCAAGATTCAGACATTGTTTCTTTGCAATGTGTCTTCAACAGACACATTAAAACAACTAAGAGAAGATGTTGAATGATCAATATGTAATTAAAGTAAATATACATCTAAAAAAAGTTGACAACTCATATTAACATGTCAACAAATGGTGATAAATAATATTACATATAATATTATCATTAGTACTCCAATCTAATCTACAGAGCAACATGCGGCATGTGAGGCATGGGGCACGATCTAAACAAAAATGATAAACAAGAAAAATTGCATAATCCTAATAATAACGATTAATCGTAACATTCAAAGTAGGGCCTAATTGTAGAACTCCGAGATGCTTGTCGTTATTATCTGCAGCGTTATCCATAGTGTCTCCTCCTACTCACCACCACTTGAGGCCTACAGGCTGGTGTCCGAATCTCAGGCCAGGCTTCAGCAAGACCACCAGAGGAGCCATGATGGCATCTCTGAGCCCTGTGGTCCAGAGTGCGTCTTAGTTCCCCTGTACGACATGTTGGAGGAGGGACAGGTCATATGCCGGGGACATAACCCCTCCACCCCCTCCCACTAGAGTCCCAGCCAAGTACCACAAATGTGAGGCGTGTTCTCTCCGGCGAGTCATGTGACTTCAAAGTGCAGGCACAAGCCGTGATTGGCCACTGGCTACTGTTACAAAAGCAAGCAGTAAAGATTTGAGGGAGCGTTGTCTAATCTCTCAGGCCGCGATGACCCATTTCCAGGGCAGCTAGACACAACAGACTTGTTCTGCCGTTTGAAATGGCTCTTTGTATTGATTATATCATGTCCTGGGTGATGGATAAATATGTTCTGCCCCGACTTCCCTTGCCACGAGTCAATCTGAGCTTTTAAGGGGTTTCGGTTCACCAGTGGGCTTTGATGATTTCCAAGAAAGCACAATTGTGCCGGAACTTAAGCGCTGATGTCAGATGATATATTTTTTTGTTCATGAATCTTTGCTCTTTAGGGCCCAGATTGCAAAAAATGATTTTATGTAACCACTAACTGAGCAACAATATACTTTTATATGTATAGATATATCATTTAATCAATATTGCTATATATATACATGTATGTATGTGTGTATGTGTATGTATATATGTGTATGTATATGTATGTTTGTACATATGTATGTATATATATGTTTGTACATATGTATGTATATGTATGTTTGTACATATGTATGTATATTATATACTTATGTATGCGTTTGATGCGTTTGTTGTGCGTTTGTTGTTTTGTTCCTTTGTACCGGAAGTGTGTGCATACTGTTTGGCCACAAGAGGGTGCCGCTGGCCCATATTTGGCGTGTGTGACCTAACTAAACGCTGTTTCTCCACAGCATGTTCGATGTTGGGGGCCAGAGAGATGAGAGGAGGAAATGGATCCAGTGCTTTAACGGTAAGTCCCTGACTCCACTGGGTCGGTGTGGTCCGCCCACAAAACGTCTGCACAAAGTAAAAGTCTGAATCAGCTGACAGGTTGGACCTACGAATAAAGAGGCCCAGGTGTTTGACTTGAAATGCTGAAGGGCACTTTTCGTTTCCTGACCTTAAAAGTACCTTTTTTTTTTTTTACGTCACACGATAATAACCTTTTTCCAAGAATAAGGATACAATACATATGGATCAGAGTCCTATCCATCTATATGGATAGGACTCTGCCCCACAGGATGTGGCATTGGATATGGATAGGTATAAAACTTCATTAACGTACCATACATGCTCTATCACAATTGTGTTTGATAGTGACTAAACTGACGTTTATTTAAATGAGAATCTTTGGAAATCTTTGAGTTTTTGCCAATTTAAAACGCATAACAACCGATTCACGCTCATAACTCACGTCAACTCACTATCACTACACTACAACCTAGTGCACAGCAGGTTGCACTTCAGACGGCTCTGTCCCACACCGATCCACAAATAACGCATCCATGTTTTTTGCTTTTGAGAATCCATCCATGGAAAGGAAAGAACCAAGGATCCTGATATCCCATATAATGTTTTTTTAGGGTTAATAATTGCATTCCGGGGTACTACTAGAATAGGGTTACATGCTTGTAATTATTATCACAACAAGCTGTTTAACGCACTTATTGAGGGCGTTCTCAGTGGGCACGATACTCCCCCCTGGCTTGGACTTAGATTTTTCTAGTTTAGACGTAAAAACATCATAAAATCATATAACAGTCTAAAGCAAAGGGAAAAGTCGAAAATTATATCCCCCCTTTTAAAGTGTTGTGATTGATTCCCTGGTGCTTCTCTTCATGGCAGACGTGACTGCGATCATCTTTGTGGTGGCCAGCAGCAGCTACAACATGGTAATAAGGGAAGACAACGACACAAACCGGCTACGGGAAGCTCTGGACCTCTTCCGCAGTATTTGGAACAACAGGTCAGTCTGCACTTGTATAACAAGTTAAAGTCAATGCGTTACTGTTGTTTTTTCTCTCAATTCATTGTCAAGGGATTGGGTACTTGAGTTTTTAGGATTTGCTGAAGTTTGTTGTGTCAGATCTGTCATTGCTGGGTTTTACCAGTGTCCCTGACCTCCTAATCCTCTCAATACAAAGACACATAATAAAAACATCTACTGTTACTATAATGCAACTCACTATGATTACTAAAATGCGGATGATATATTTATTCATTCTTTTTTTAAATCAAGTCTTCAGCTTGTCAGGTCAGACCACTGAGGTGGTTCATCCATTGGGCGTTTTGTCTGTTCTCTTGCAGGTGGTTACGCACTATATCGGTCATCCTATTCCTGAACAAGCAGGACATGCTGGCTGAAAAAGTATTAGCTGGGAAATCCAAAATCGAAGACTACTTCCCTGAATACGCTCGCTACACCATACCAAATGAAGGTTTGTGCATGGGGTCCCTCTCTAGATAAATCCTATCCACATACAGGCGCTGTTTACATTTAACCCTAACTTTTTGAATCCCACTTCAAGTTGCAATTTCAAAACAGTTGTGAACTTCAGATGACCAGACAGCAGATGTAGATCACCATACTCCAAACCATCTTCTGAGCTAGTGTATCCCACGTTCAATTGAGATTACCTAGAAATCGATTATTGTTCAAACAAAATCTCTTACGTCACTGTTGTCAGGTCACATTTGGCTCATACGTGACCCAATTGGTCGTCAACCGATAAAAAGCAAGGGAATCTAGATAGCTAGATAGATAGATATTTTATCGTCCCAGTGGGGACATTTTTTCTCAGTTAATAGACAGAGACACATGACCGTTATAACCACGACAACAACATAAAAAATCAACCACTGACAAGACCCCAAAATCATATTTGCCATGTAGTACAAGGACACATCTAAGGACATTAGACTTAGACAGACATGACATCAACACACAAACCCCTGGCTACAGATGATACAAGTGCACAAGATACAAGTGCATGGTGGCCAGTATTGCACATGCCTCAGAATAAATAAATACAAAAGGTGAAAATGTCATGTAAGACAGTATTGTGTTCCCTGGTCAGACCCGCTGGGCAGGGGATTTAAAACCATCTTTTAAGATGTTGCTTTAAAAAGTTGATGGATTGTGGAATGAATGACTTGGCCAGTTTTTTCTTATTTTTAGAGCGGGCTGGGTATCGAAACCTGCTACCTGAGGGGAATAGTTCAAAGGTGGTGAAAAGTGGGCGTTTTGTATTTGCCAAAATATTGTCTGCTTTACTCAGTACTCTCTCTCTGTAGGTGTGTTCCAGACTATTACAATTAGTACCCAGCAGATTGCTGGCAGTTGTCACTATTTTCCTAAGCCTACTCTTCTGTGCTTCTGCTGTGCTGCCGAACCAGCAGATTATGCAAAAGGTCAAGACACTCTCCACATAAGCAGTGTAGAACATCTTAGCCATTTTACCGTCAACATCCAATGAGACCAGCTTTTTCAAAAAAGTAAAGCCTTTGCTGTCCTTTTTTCTGAATGAGTTCTGCTTACTGATCCCACTTCAACTTTGTAGACAACTTTGTTGTCTAAAACCACCGCTTTGGGAGAGTTCCCCCTTGTGCTTAAAAAGAGAGGACTAGGAACAAAATATAAAATATAAACAATATATACAGTATGATTAAAAAACTAAAACCTATTCTATAGGCTTAAAAATAAACATAAATACACATTTATATAAATACACTAAAACTGAGTTTAAGTGCAAATAAAGTGAGTTAAAGCCATTTCAATCTTTGGTTCACAGTGAGGTATTTCACATTTCCATGGTATCTGCCACATGTTGTGTGCATGTGCATGTGATTGTCCGGGAGGTCAGGTCTTGGCAGCGTTCAGTGCCTGGATGGCCCTAGGGCAGAAGCTGAGTTTCAGTCTATTTGTCTGTGCAGCCATAGTCCTGAAACGCTTCCCTGAGCACAGTGTTTGTTACCCGGGTGGGATGGGTCCCCGGCGATCTTGGTTGCCTTCTTGAGGCAGCGGGTGTTGTACAGTTCCTCCAGAGAGGGGAGAGGGCAGCTGATGATCTTCTGGGCCGAGTTAATGACCCGCTGTAGTGCCTTCCTCTCTGCAGCTGTGCAACCGGAGAACCACACACAGATACAGTAGGAGATGATGCTCTCCACTGAAATGCGGTAGAAGGCCACAAGCAGCTCTTCTCTAAGGTGGTAATTCCTGAGGACTCTCAGGAATTAGAGTCGCTGCTATGCCTTCTTGATGATGGCTGTGGTGTTGGTCCTCCAGGACAGGTCCTCCTGGATGTGCACTCCCAGGAAGCGGAGAGAGTCATTGCTGGGGTGGATGGGGGTGAAGTCGTGTGTGTAGAGGGAGTAGAGCAGGGGGCTCAGCAGGCAGCCCTGAGGGGACCCTGTGCTGAGTTTGAGGTCTGTGGAGGTATGGGAGCCTACCCACACTCTCTGGAGGCGGTCAGACGGGAAGTCCTTAATCCAAATGCAGGTGTTGAGTGGTAGTCCCGGGTCTGACAGTTTGAACACCAGTCTCTCCGGAAGTACGGTGATAAACGCAGAGCTGAAATCCACGAAGCGCACTCTGACGTAGCTACTCCTCTCCTCAGGGACAGGGTGCCTTGGAGAGTCATGGCGTCTTCTGTGGAGCTGTGTGCTCAGTGAGGAAACTGGTATGGATCCAGTCTGGGCGGCATGGATGAGATGATAACCCAGCTTCTCAAAGCATTTCATAGTGATGGTCGTGAGTGCCACCACAAAATGCTTTGTCTCTCCTAAAATCAATAATGATAAAATGATAAATCAAGTTTATATAGCGCTTTTCCAAATACTCAAAGACGCTTCACAATAGCAGCTAAATCATACGAATCAAAAAACAAAACAAACAAACAAATTTTAAAGTTTAAAGGTTAAAAGCAAGGGTGAAAAGGTGTGCTTTAAAGGCTTTTGAATGATGAAAGGGTGTTGTCGTTGGGGAAGGCATTCCAGAGGGAGGGGGCGGCTGTAGCAAAGGCTCTGTCTCCCCAGAACTGGAGATTGGTCCTGATGGGGTGGAGAAGGTTGACATCAGCAGACCTGAGACAACGTGCAGGGGTATGGCGGTGGAGAAGGTCAGAGAGGTAGGGAGGGGCCAGGTTGTTGAGGGTTTTGAAGGTGAAGAGTAGTATTTTGAAGTCAATCCGGTAATTGACGGGAAACAAATGGAGGTCGTGGAGGACAGGGGTGATGTGATCTGAGGGGCGGGTCAAAGTGCGCATACGGGCTGCAGAGTTTTGCACATATTGCAGTTTACTAAGGATGTGTTTTGATGAGCCGTATTGGATGGCGTTACAGTAATCAAGGCGGGATAAAATGAATGCGTGGACCAGAGTTTCAGCTGCTGAGAGTGATAGGGAAGGATGGAGACGAGTGATGTTCCTGGGGTGGAAGAAGGCTGCTTTTGTAATCTGGTTTATATGGTGGAGGAATGAGATGATGGTCAAGGATGATACCTAGGTTGTGGACGAGAGTGGAGGGGGTGACAATTGAACCATCAATAATGAGGGAGAAGACCTGGGTGGAGCGGGTGAGAGATTTTCTTGCCAATAGCGTAGCAGTGAAAATGGAGGCCATGTTGGCGGAGGATTTGAGCGAGTCGGAGAATGTAGATAAGGAAAAATAGGGGGCTGAGTACAGAGCCCTGGGGGACACCATGAGTGACTGGGGAGGTAGGGGATTTGCAGTTGTTGACTGAAATTAATTGGCGTCTGTCAGATAGGAAATGAACCAGGTGAGAGCGGTGCCAGTGATGCCAAGTGAGGACTGGAGGCGGGAGATGAGGATGGAGTGGTTGATGGTGTCGAAGGCGGCACTGAGGTCAATGAGGATGAGGATGGAGAGGGAACCAGAGTCAGCAGAGAGGAGAATGTCATTTGTGACCATTAAAATAGCTGTTTTGGTGCTGTGTCTGGAGCGGAAGCCAGATTGAAAAGGCTTGCAGAGGTTATTGTAGTCGAGGTGTGATTTAAACTGGGAGACAACGCTTCTTTCTAAAATTTTAGAGAGGAAGGGGAGATTGGAGATTGGTCGGAAATTGCTCAGTGTTTCAGGATCAAGCCCAGGTTTTTTTAGTAGGGGGATGACAGCAGCGAGTTTGAGGGTGGGGGGGACGAGACGAATGAACAGAGAGGAGTTTATAACAGGTGATCAGGGGCAAGAGTGAGGGGAGACAGGCCATGGCTAGAGTGGATGGGATAGGGTCCAGGATGCAGGTAGAGATTTTCATGCCATTGAGTATGGCAGGTAGGTCTGCTGGGGTGATTTCAGTGAATGAGGAGAATGGGTGAATGGCCGGAGGCAGTGGTCAAGATTCCGGAGAAGAGACAGTGGAGGTGGAGGCGATCAGTTGGCTGTATATAATAGGGTTAGGGTTATACATAATGTCACTGACAGTGAAGGAGCTGGAGATGGTGTCCATAGGTAAAAAACAAAAAAAAGTGTATTTATGGTAGAAAGTCTTGGGGTTGTTGCTGCCTGATTGTATGACGGAGGAGTGTGCGCTGTTGAGGGCGTCTTTGTAGAGCTGTGGGTGTTGTTTGTAAGCATCTTTGTGGATGGTGTGGATAGCCCTTGGATTTTAGTTGATGGGGATGATCAGTGTACCAGGGGGAGGAGTGAGTGAAAGAGACAGTCTTGGTTTTGATTGGAGCGAGCTGATTGAGACAGAAGTAGAGTGTGTCCTTATAAATTACGACCAGGTCAATAGGAGAGGCGTTCTGGATGAGGACAAAGTCAGGGATGGTGTCTGCCAAGAGGGAGGAGAGAGAGGAGGGATGGATGGATTTGAGATTCTGGAAAGTTATGGAGCGTTTTTGCTTGACTTGTGGTGTGGGGATGAGAATGTCCATGGTGATAGCTAGGTGGTCGGAGATGGGGAGGTCGGAGCTGGAGAGATTGCTGATGGTGATGCCAGTGGTGCAGACAAGGTCCAGTATGGGTCCTTTTTTTATGGGTTGGAAAATCCACATTTTGGATGAAGTTGAAGATATTTAAGATGTCCAGAAGTTCTGTAGAGGTTTTGAGTCGACATGTATGTTGAAACTGAGTAGCAGGATAGATGGAGTGATGACACAGAGTTAGGAAGTCAGACAGGTCAGATAGGAAAGCTACGTTAGGTTAGGTTTGGGGGGGCAACAAATTTCTGCAGTAGACAACAATGGGTCCAAAAAAACAATGTGTTCAAATGAGGGGCGGGGGGGGGGGGGGGCAGAATGGAAATTGTACTTGGAGTGATGTTTGTCTGAAAAATGTGCCAATGGCCATCTCTTTTGTCTTTGAGGGGATGGGATTTTTCACACCAGTCAAGGAACTCATGCTGGGTCACAGTCCCGCTCATATCATTGGAGGAGGCTGACCAATGCTGTATCGTCAGCAAACTTAATTAAATGCCTACCAGGGTGAGGGCTGAAGCAGTTGTTGGTGTTTAGTAAACAGTAGGGGAGATAGCACACACCCTTGGGGGGGGGGGAATTCGTCATGATTCGATCAGAAAAAGAAGAGCATACTTCACCTGTTGGACCTGTTGGAGCCAGAGGATCAAAATACCTTGCTGATCGCTGGTCATGGCCTTGATTGACTGCCATGCCTACCCAGTGCCATGATTTGCTCTAATTTTTGTTTGTAAATATTCTTGTCTGTCTTAATCTGTGTTTTAATTTTTCTTTGTGTGTCTCTCTTATCAATTTCGTCCTTATGGATAAGGGCCAGTGTCTATTTAAGAGTGATTTTTTTTTTGACTGTTAAAACCTATCCCAACAATAAACCCTGATACTGAGCGTTATAATACACAATAAACCCTGATACCCAGGGTTTATTGTTGGGATATATTTTAACAGTCTTGTAATGTTAAAACTTAACATTCAAAGACTCTGTAACAGTCAGTACAGTCAGTACAGCAGTACAGTCCACACAGAACGTAATATAATCTCGTATCACCTCCACCTGTTGATTTGAGTCCGGACATTTAAAAACCTTCCATGATGCAATCTAAATACAATCTACATTCAAGGTGGGGTTGTTGGATCTAAAAATCTTGTGTCACTGGGTCCATACACAGGACACGTGCTGCTTTGTATCATGATGTGTCAACTGATTTGTCTCTTTTTACGTTCTTTTTCTCTTTAGCAACTCCTGAACCGGGTGAAGATCCGAAAGTAACGAGAGCTAAGTTCTTCATCCGCGATGAGTTTCTCGTAAGTATCCACCCGGGCGTTCAGACCTTTGGACTTAGCTCTCTGATATACAGCTTCATCTGTAGACCTTTAATATGCACCAACAATTTAGCAGTTTAGTTGCTTACAAACCTTTAAAAAAGGAGAAAGGTTTAGGGAAAGTCAACACATTGTGCCAACAATTAAGCCAAGCTTGGTATGCTATCTCTCCTTTTATGCAGTAGCCGTGGCAACAGCCATTTCTTTAATACAGTTTTCGAAATAAACATGTTTTATATCAGTGTTTTGTAACAGTCCACCACCATATTTACCTTAGTTTCATACTTCACCCTAATGTCACCTACTTCCCTCTACAACAAGGACATCTTGGAAGTAAAGCAGGTCATTCACCAGGACCTATTGAGAAACTCACACCCAAAAGAAATAACCACTCTTACATACATCCTTCTGGTGGACATTCCTGTATTTATATTTGTACTTGCGGGGGGGGGGGGGGGGGGGGGGGGGGGGGGGGGGGGGGGGGGGGGGGGGGGGGGGGGGGG
>JAOPUA010000161.1:8745477-8756473 GCA_027122455.1 Trisopterus luscus | reverse complement strand
GAAAAATTATTGCCTCTAATTTTGAATATCAATAAATCCTTTTGAGTCATTTATCAAGTACAAATACCAAACTTAATCGTTTAATTTCTCATAAATTATACTTTGGTCACTTTGGACTTAGAAATGTTAAACTATGAAAACAATCGTTAGTTGCCGCTTACGTCCAGTCGTGTAAACCAAACTCCTTAGGAACGCCATAATAATCACCTGACGCTCCTGAATGCGTTGCGGTAATCTTGACAGGCGGTTAGGTGAGAGCGCTTGTTTTTCCAATCCTGGAATCCCGGATGGAAGCCCCCCCTGCAGCGTGTGTGCGGGTGGGCCTGACATATCCGTGGTAAGACACCACAGTCAGTCAGCGTTCCCGCACAGGAATGTGTTAAATACTAAGTGAATGCAGAACTCGCTATGATGATGCTCCTCTGAAGAATCACTAACGCAGCCATTAGAGAGAAAAACACACGGGTGTACACGGCAAGCCGATTACCAATTAGCACTAGATTGGAGAGGACCGGCTGCCAACCAGAGTGGGGTGGGGGGTGGGTGGTACGCCATGCAGCATCCCTCGGGGTTCAACATGTCCATGAGGGCACTATGCAGGAGGTCCTAAGCAACCGTGGAGGATCATCAACACAGCAACTACTGACATATTACCAAAATATCTCCAGGTTCCCAATAAAAGGCCAGGTGGTCAGCAGCTGCCAAACAGCACCTCATCCTTTTGGTTTGTTTCATTTGATTTGAACTCATTGTTGTCCTATTGATGCTATTGATACAAACACCACTGATGGAGACTGCTCTTGATATTTGTATTTAAATACTTTCATCAAAGTGTTTCATAGTACTATCAGTCTGGACGGCGGTGTATGTTCTGAGGTCTTGACCCGGGCGTGTTCATAAGTGTTGCTGCTACAGCATCTGAAACAGGGAGGTGGTTGTGGCTTGTGGACCATTGGCAGAGTGCATCGTCCCAGCGCACCGCTGAGTTTCACAAGTGTCAGACCTATTGCTCCTCTGGTCAACGGCAGTTAAGTTCATGAAGTAGCAGTTGACATTAATCGTTTTTGAAGAGTGAAGCCGAATATGAGCAACAAAATCCACGTGTTTGGTAGCCATGGCTGAAAGTTGGTCTTTTAATATGAGGTTTAGTCTTTTTTTGTTAAATGTTGATGTTGAAGAGTTACGTCATGTTATGATATGAGATGATAGTTTGGAATTAAAAACTGAGATTGTTCAACACCTTTCAAACATCTTACTTTTTTTTACTCTTTTACAATTAATTTTAACTTTTTAAGTTACATTTGTGATTGAACTAAATAACACAATATAATAATAATTGATATTATGTGCTGGTTATGAATAACACAAAAAGTAAATTCTCCTCTGAAAATGAATACAATACCTTCCTTGCTTGCTTCTATGTGGACTGCCTGCCTGCCTTTTCCTCTACAAAAACACCACCTTTAATATAATAACATTTCCTTGTTATATTGTTATTCATTATCCCAACTTGATATATGTATTTCATTTCACATAAATTATAATGGGACATTTTATCTAAGATTTTGGGGAAAATGTGGATGTTGGATGTCGTCCATGAGAATGTTAATTATGATGTACACTCCTACTACTCCTACACATCATTATGATATAGCCTTCCAAAGCTGTTGCAATGGGCATATTGCATCATTAGAAACCCATTTGTGGGAACCAGAAGTCTATCAATCCAATGTGTTTTTGTGTTTTTTAAATTTCTCTCTTGTTGTTGATGATGATAATGATATTGTTGTTGTTGTTGTTGTGAACCCCTCCCCCCCTACATCCCTAGGCCACACAGGGAGGCTGCTCATGTCGCTGTGTTTCACCAGCATGACCTTCGTGCTGTTCCACATCATCTACCAGATCACAGTCAACAGCCTGTTGGCCACCCACTCCATCAACACAGACTTCAACTGTGAGTGTCCTCTCTCATACCGTCAACAGTATGCTAGCTAAAGGTCAGTGAGATCCGGACAGGCTTAACCGTGCCGTAGCTGGGGTTTGAGAGTTGGAACGAGAGTTGAAAAGAGCAGAAAATAGAGTATACTACCCCGATAAACAACACACCCTCTCTATGTATCTCTGTCGTTGAGACGATAACGGTGTGTGTGCTGAAGAATGAAAAATGGATTCCTTAAAATTCTTCAGGGAAGAGATGCTGTGATAGGCTTTTTGATTTAGTAGATCTTATATCCATGCAGACAGGATAATACCAGGGTGATCCAAACTTTTACAGACTGTAATAGTTTGAGATCAGAGCTTTTGACCAGAAAGCCATGTCTGTGTTACATCTAAGCCTGCCTCACTTGCCTGCCTTTCCTAAAATAAATCCAGAAAATCCCTAATCATGTTATTCGTACCCCACATTGTTTTTTTATTTGACTGTCTTAAAAAGTCCTAAAAACATCATAAACTTTTAACTGCCCTGTGGCCTTTTTTAAATCACCGGCGGGTTGGGTCTCTAACCAATCCATGGTGTTACCACCTGCCCGGTGTACAAACAGCAGCAGCAACCAAGGAACGTAGAAATAAACTCCCCCTCCTCAAGGATCTCCCAGACTGACAGACGTAGGTGTTGGAGCGCGGGTGGTCCCACACCCAATGCTCCTGGATGGCCCCTCTGGATTCAGGGTTCTGGGGGAAATTAAGCAGCGGGGGGCCCGGTTCTGCCTGGGGGCTGGCTCTGGTTCTCTTCTTCCCCTCTTTTTTGTTCCACCTGCAGTAGGTAACGGTAACAGCCAACAGGGTCTGTTTGAGTGAAGTCCAAACGGTAGGAGATGGATGGTCCTCACACACACACACACACACACACACACACACACACACACACACACACACACACCCCACCACATGCTCAAGACCCAATGTGTCCCATATATCACACACGTTGTTGGTCTTGATCTGTGACCTCGGAGCTATTAAAGTGATGTCACTGCAGGACAACAGCCCAACGCAAACCTTTTCCACCCAGCGCTGAGCTAGTAATGCTCCGATCTTTCTTCTTCACTTCATCTTGCTCAAACCTAGCCTTAAGATCAGCGCACTCTTTGTAACATATGTTTCTTGTTGCTGGTTGTTGTGGGTGGAAGAGCATGAGCTCCCTGCTGAGGGATTTTCAACGGGTTAACAGTTGGCAAACTGTCTAAACCTCATCTAGCACGTCGATTATTGTCTTTACCGGAAATGAAAACCTTGCTCAAAAGCACATAGCCTTTAATTTATTTTCAGGATTTATTTGAGATCTGCACATTCTGTATCTGCAGCGAGACCCAATTGTTTTCCTGGTGATTCACGGCCGTCCAGTTTTATCACAGAGAGATAGACTCTCTACCATCATCCCGTAACCTATAACCTGTAAAACACACTACAATAACTTTACTGGAATATCTTGGGTTACGTTGCAGCTCACACCCCATCCATCCTGTCATTGTAAATCAGGCAAATGGCGGGGATTTAAAACATGGAAGAGACTGAAGGGAGCATGTTGAGCAAGAAGGAGAAAGTACAGCACTTCTGTCTGTTGGCCTATTTTATATTGGCTTCTATTTTGTACCACCGACAATATATATATATATATATATAGAGAGAGAGAGAGAGCGAAGGTTTGATAAACAATCTTGATCGTCACATCGGCGTTCCTCGAGCCAGAGTGTCCAGCGGCCCTCATTTAGTTTGGGGCTATTAATACCTGCGGCTTCACCTTCCTTCATTTTGGTCTGGATATGCCGTCTTTAGCTCCAGTTCTCCTTATCTGTTATCTTGGCCCCTTGACACCCTTTCCCTTTTGGCAGGCGTGGGTAAACACACAGTCCTCCTCCACACCACTGCTCTTATCCTCCCTGCACATCCTTTCCTCTGCTTTATTGGGTTCTTCTGAGCCAAGTACGCCATTAGCACAGTAAACCAAGTCAAGCTTTTTCATTGGGGAAGCCCTCCCCCTTCCCCAGCCCTCCAAGAACAACAACAACCACAACAACAACAGAACAACATCAGAGCATCTCCGTGCCTGCTGCGGGTCAGAGACTGGTCACCAGATGAGCTCAGCAGACCTTGGTCAGATTACATCTGCAAAGACACATCTCCCTCGCTCTTTGTTTTCTTCTTCAGCGGCCGGTGGATGGATTTCACTTTTCATTTGAACCTTGCATGACGTTGGCCCATGCTGTTAGTCAGCCGTTAGTCAGACGCTGACGTTTATGAAATAATCTTTCCTGTGATTGTCTAAAAATATGCTTTAGGCGTAGGGTTTGGCGAGCCCTGTTGACTCCATGTGACCCATGAATCAGTACAGAAGGAACTTTGAGATACATTTTTCAAACTGTGTGAAGGTGATACATAAGCTGCACAGGGACACCGAGAGGGGTGGGGGGGGCAGTACAGGGGGGCCCCGCTTAACAAAGGGGCAATCATTAAATTATTACACACACACACACACACACATGCACACCTAACAGCACAGTGCCTCAAATGTGACCCATGGCTGACACACCACAGTGGCTCAAAAGGATGAAGGCGGAGTAGCAGTGGTAGCAGAAGCAGCCGGGTCTTGCTGAGTCTTCTGCAATCTGCAGCCTCCCCAGTGGAACAAAAGGCCAGTCGGGGCGGTTCCCCTCTCGAGATGCCAGGGGTACAAAGGGCACTATTGAAGTATTTATGAGGTTACCATAAATTCTGGGGACACTCATCCACATCTTTTTGTGCTTGGCAGGTGGCAAACATGGCAGCAGCTTCAAATAATTTTTGTAGCTGTAGCTAAACACACCTCATTTGGTTTTAGATAATTTAATTTCATGCAATACTGTGTCAAGTGGGTGGATTAAGTCAACAATTTGATTTTATTTGTTAATTATTGTTGTTCTTTATTACTTATTTTTGTAGTAGGATTCATAACTTCAGTGGCGGAAGAAACACAAGTACATTTTTTATTATAAGCACATTAGATTGGATACTACAGTACAGTTTTAACAAGCTTTCGCGAATGAAGAATTGTCCTGCCTGTTTCGTCTGGGCTACTTTTATATTGAACAATGTCTCATCAGCCTCTACATGCTGACTGCATGCACCGTACATTACTAACGGCATTCCAGGGCTGTTATGTCACCCACCCAACTCTTGCACCTTTTGGCAGAGTTTGGGTGGAGTTCGCTGAGTCTAAAGTTAAGTGTAACGGCAGATATTTGGACTCAGGCATTCCTGACATACCTCTGTGTGTGTTTCCCCCCGCGGACCTAACACTAATACTTTGACTCGGATGATGTGACGACAAGACTTTGTCCATCGGGCTGTCAGCGGTAAGCACAGCTGTGTCGAAATCAGACACTGAGCTGAGGAAACTAGAACTCAACACTGCGTTGGGTGAGGGGTGACTTTACGGACATGAAGTGGACCCCTCCCTTCGCAGATGTTTTCCGTGACACTCCTGTGATACTCCTGTCCGTCATGGGCGGAGGCCGCGTGGTCTTCCTTTCCTAAATAAATGCAATTTAGGCCTCGGTTGTTTTGTTTTTGTGTTTACGTTTTTTATAATGGTATTTGTGACTGTTCACGTTAGTTAGTTGTAGTTACTGTTTGCAGCTCAGCCCCAATAATGCTGTATGTCTTGTTATCATGGGCCGTAAAGCATTCTGAGTTCCGAGTCAACTCATTTATGTAGTAGTAATAGCCGTAGTCAATTGTTCTGGAAGCTTTTATGGATTTCAGCTGCTGTTGGAGGATGGTAAAAAGTTCTAAATTCTTATTACAGGCTTTTCATTACACACAAATCGAAATACAAAAGTGATACAATTTTGGTATCACAGAATAAATCTCTTTGATCGCAATGATCTGACTGTTAATTAACAGCTTATGTAAAATACAATGATTTAATTTATTTGGGTTGATGGCATCAGCACACAGGAGAACATAACGACGCAGGGCTCATCGGGGGAAGGGACCTTCTGTCACTGGAAACTAAAACAGAGGTTAATCCTCAAGGAAACAGAAACAGTGTGTTATGAAAAACTGTCTTTACTGTACCATGGTAAATATACTCTGCTCAACAATGGCACAGATCTGTAAGCCACGGAATGGAAAAATATATAATGTAAAAATGGAATTAAAGTCGGAAGAGGACAAAACTTAAACTGCAAGATGAATTAGAAAGATGTGATGCAAAATCTGTGTCCGTATTAATCATGAAACAGGGTCCAATCAATAGAGCCTGACATCACGGCTCTCTACCTAGCATGGACACTGAGCAGGACCACGGCAGCATTTTCTCACAGAATCTGGAGGTCAGATCCTTCCACCGACCTACTCTTTATCGACACAATGAGATAAACATTGTCCCGAAATAACGCAGCCTTGATTGATCCGCGTTCTCCTGGCAGAAAGGAGACATCTTGCTTTCAAGCCGTAAAGGAAACTTCATTTCACACTAGCACTCTCACAGTTGGATAAACTCCCATCGGCAGCCTCTTGTTACCTCTGTTTGCACGGATGATTAACACTTGAACGCAAATGTTTTTGCTGAGCCTCCATTAAATCTTTTCACTTGGCTTTGTAGGAGTGCAGAGGCTGCTTCCTGTTTCCAACGAGATGACTGGAAGCGTGACTCATTCGCTGCCAGAAAATGTATCATGTCAAAAATGGGAACATCCTCAAGGTGTTCTCGAAACATGCTGCTTCAAAAGAAAGCTTAAAATAAACCGGTGCTTATCATCCATCCAAGTGTTTGTCCTGAGCGGAATGTTATGAAACTGTCTCTGGAAACCGATCAGTCATTTCTTAAAACAAAAAATACTTTTTGACCAAAATTCCCTTTAATTAGTTGTACTTTTTTTTTTGGATTAAGAAGGAAATCACCATCCCGTTCACTGTTAGAGCAACAAGTTCCACTTGGATGTGTTTGTTTGGTTCAGGGAGAATGCTCCCAGGCAGGAACCCACCTCCTCAGCTCTCTGCAGCACACACACACACACACACATACACACACACACACACACACACACCCTTCTAGAGCACTACCTCCAGCACTGAAGGAATCCAACACCTTGTGGTGCCTCCTAATTAACCCCATAAAAACAAACTCATCGATTCGTCGAGTTAGTCAAAACTCTAAAGCGCGATGCTCCCTTTTCCCTGGCGTTGGAACAAAGGCAAAAAACGCCCTGGCTAAATCCCTCCACGTGGGCATTGAATACCTGGAAGTATCTCCTTTGACCGTAGTGACGTTCAGGAACACTTAAACTATTCTGCGCTGTGCAGCCAGTGCCAAACAGCCCCTGAAGTATTTCCTTGAACTTTTTTCTTTCTTTTTTGTTACATTTAGATCTACCTCCCCTCATGAAAACATTCAAGGAATTCCTGCACAATGTTTGCAGCATTTCAGTTGGTGGGGAAATATTGTGTCTAATTTATGTCTAAGGCTCATTTATCATTTAGACACGCTAGTAGTAGGGCTTTGAACATCACACTGAGGTTAACCACACCAATCCTTTCAGAACCTAACCCTAAACCTAACACAAAAATCCTGTCGACCTAAACCATTCCAAACTTTAAGGATTCAGGCTTGAAATGATGTTCAGGTGAACTGATGTTTCATGAACCGGAGAGAGAACAGAGTCCATTATTTTAACGTAGCTTTAGGTTCTCGTCACAGTTAACAGGGTAATTTATGTCTGAATGATATATGATCCGAAGCCCCCTGCTGCTGCCATGCCTGTGTTATCTAGTGAGGTTAACCTGCCAGTTGGTCTTTGCCGTCAAAAGGAAAGAACAAACCTCATTCAGATATTGAATGTGTGCTGCCTATTGAAGTACATTTTATTTAGATTTACTTCTGTTTATTTTTTGCATTATTAATGTTGGTTACCCATGTTACTGTCATTATCATAAGCCTACCTGCCAAAAACCTGTCGTAAGGGGTATGACCACCGGGGGGGTCCCCCACCCACACACACACACACCCACACACACACACACACACACACACACACGCGTAATGTAACATATTTTTATTTGATGTATACATATTTCGGGTTTTGCTATGAACATGTCAGTAAATATCTCCTCTTTTTCTCTGCAGGTTCCATGTGGGAGAAGTCCATAAGGCAAATTGGCTTTGAGAGGTAAGGCCATGTTTGATCCCTGGTCACCGTTCACATCTCCTTCCGTTTGATCACACCGGGTCGTGAAATTCCCCATGATATTGCTACCATGTTGTCAATTGTTTCTCCAACTAAATCCATTTTCCACTCTCCAACTCCTGACAAAAAAAAAAACTGGCCGTTAATCCTTCAACGAGAGATAGGAATCTGTCAATATTTGCTATTTAGGTATTTACCTTCAGTGTAGTCTGCAGGATCCAGTACTTTCTTTAATACTTGGTCCATAAAACATCCAACAATAGATGTGCAGTCTCTTTCTGCAGTCTGTTTGCTTTTATTTTGCCCCCTTCTAGCCATTCACCAGACAGACCGAAGTTGAGCAGTAGAAAAGCATTGTTGCTTTTTGACTGTTTTATGAGAGCCTACATCAATATGAAAGCAAAGTGACGGCTTTTCTCTTTAAGGTTTCAGTGTCTGCAAGTAATTACTCTCAGCGCTGTGACAGTGTGTTGATGAATGAATGGCTTCCTTTGGACACAGTTTGTCAAGCTCTGTCATTGTAGCTCTACCGGTGCTACTCAAGCTACTGCAATGGCAGCAACTCGCAACGTTCTTCATGTCGTCTGTCATGGTTGCTGGCTCAAATATTCAGCTCTCCCTGGCAAACGTCAGTGTGTCCTGGAGCAAGGCAACCGACCCAAAATTCTGCTCTCGCCATGCAAGGCAGCAGTTGATGCGGGATAATTAATGTGACAAGGTGAAAGAGGAGCATGGATTGAATGTGAACATTCAGTGAGTGGCTGTGGGGTTGCATAGTAAGTAGTTTCATTAAGTGCAATCTTTCGTAACAGTCAATTAGTTGTCATATTGTTGATACATATCCACCAAAAGTGACATTTGAATAATGTAAAATACCTAACCTGATTAAACATGCATTACGACTACAGCTTATGAGTACAGTCTATTAGGTTACAGGTAATGCAGCAGTCAACATGTCGGAGATCAATTATGGTTCTTGTTTCAGCTTGAAAAAACACTACTAATACTACAGTGTTTTGTAACTGGCTTAGTAAGTAACCTTATCTCCACCAACGGTCCTTCCTCTCATAAATCCTCACACTCAAACACATTGTGCTTTCATGGTCGGTGATTTTTTTCGCCCTTTAACCGAGGAGTTGTTGTAGATCGCCCCTGGCGCACCTGTCCCTCTGTGGCTCTGCTTGATGAACGCTAAACCCGATTAGGGCCGAGCGTCAGCTGACTGGGACCCTGTGATGGTAATAGATGTGGTCTACTGAGTGCGGGAACTTTCGGTACAAACCCTGCCACGTTTCCAGTACTCAAGAGCCCCCTGTCGAATAGTCTACTATAAGTGGCGGATGCAGAGCGGTAAACAATTTCCCCACTTATGTACCTTATGTAGCACTTATGTTTGTGTTGAGCGGCACGTACACAGACAGATACAGTTCGCCTATACGTGTGCAAGATGAAGATGGTTGCATTCTCACACTTCCTTCACTGTAAACTTCCCGTTTGGCAGACAGGGTCTCCGTGTAAATAACATGTGAGGCTTGAGATGCCGGCTGTAAATAATGATCCCAAAAATACTAAATAGTAGAAAAGTAGTAATCAGTGGAAGAACAATAAAGAACCGTATATAAAGGCGATCATCGAATATCAAATCAAGAGTTTGAGTGAAGTTAATAAGTGCATGAGTGAAAGGGGATACGCAGTGGGATGGGCACGGCATGGAAGAGACCCAGAGAAGCACAACACATCCCCATAACTGAACCAAAAGACAGAAAACAGCATTTGGTATCCAGTGCTTTACCAGCAGACATCCAACCCCACCACCAGGAAGGGAGCTTTTCACTAGCTTCCCACAACCCTTGATGTGTTGTGATCAAGACCTGACCTTTTCCAAAGCGCTTTAACCTGACTAAGTGCTGCAGAGACCACACTGCAAGGAGCGATGAATCTCTCTGAAACCCGGTGTGAGAAATGCAACTTGTGTCACTGAAGCTCAAAGAAGAATGCCTCCAGGTCTCCAATGAAGGGGTTGGGAGGATGTGACGTGCAAGGCAGGAGATGAGCAGCACCAGATGTAGAGACCATGCTGTAATGTTTAAGGACAATTACGGGCCATGTGTATCCTTATGTCACGTTACCGAAACCACCACAAATGGGCCCAGGGAATGAGGGCAACTGGGTTATTCCTGTCTCTTTGTTCGCCCTAAAGTCAGGGTTGTGGATGAGTAAAATAACAGAAGGTGCCTAATGCTGTTAACAGATTTCAGGTCAGTTATATGGTCAGAATTAAGGGAATAGAGCAGTAGATTGACACAATATACTAACCAGGAAAAGAGTTCAACAAAGGTCATGGTGAAGAATGTTTGAAACTCATGGCTACTGTGCAGTACATTGAAACTCAATACTGGGGCTTCTCTGAGCCGGGTTTGAGGCTGATCATTTACTTGGTTTGGCTTTATTTCACTGTTATTATTTTTTCTTTCATTTGACCCTTCTGTCATTTATTTCTTGGGTTATGAGGACAAAAATCCTTTTGTAATACCAGTGGAACTTTATAGAATAGCTTTCCTTTTTCTTCTCCCCATGCCAGTCAACGCCATTGTGTTTCTTAAGCCCAAAGCACACTGCTGTGCCGGTGGGCCGACGCAGTTTTATGTTTGAATTTCCACGTCCAAAATAGACTCCTAAAGTCCTATACACGAAGCCAGAGCACAAGAACACAGCCCCTGCTGCATTCACGCTCCTCGCAGTTCGCTCTTTCAAAACAATACAATTCTATTTCTTTTTCGGGTCACGCTACAAACGTAAACCAAACCTCCCTTCTGCATGCTTTCTGCGTG
>JAOPUA010000161.1:8696656-8707625 GCA_027122455.1 Trisopterus luscus | reverse complement strand
CCGGCCTCGCCGCGGAAGACCCGTGTGCTGTGAGGGGAGACCGCTTTAAGTACACGGCGCAGAGAAAGCGGCCGCTCGTCTGAACTGCGTCTGCGGCAGTTTTTCGTCGGGTCCTGAGATGTTGACCTTGTTAAATCGTAGAGTGGGGTTTTGGAAGGTATTGAGGGTGTTTCTGTGTCTACCCAGGTGTTAGAACATGGCAGGTGGAACACAACTCAAAGCCTGCTAGCCATAGCGGCTTCAACCTTCGTTATCTTGTGATTGTTTTTGCAAACGGTTGTCAGTTGCAAGCACAACCATGGGCAACTGTAAATAGTGAGAAATTGCTATTGTATCGGTAAAACTGAAATTGAAGACGTGTTTTACTGATAAACTAGGTCACATAGCGCTTAAACTATTTCTGTTGCTACTCTTCTTCAGCTACCACATTTTTGATGGTGTGTTTAAAACACAAGAATGCATCTCCCGAATCACTCAATAAATCAGAGTGGGGTAACTCTTCTACTCAGACTTAGCTCTAAAGAGAATAAGTGGGGATGTGGTTTTAGCTTGTTTCTCTCCACGAGGGGAAGCCAATGTAAGAGGAGCCTCGTGTAACAGCATGGACGTCTCTCCTCCAGGGGAACGTGCCGTCCAGGGAACACATCCACGTGTACTACCAGAAGGCCATGAGACTCAACATGTCCCGGCAGTCCAGCATGGATCTGCTCAGCGAGGACGACTCGGGCTCGCAGAGGGTCCCCAGACGGAGGCAGGGAGGCTTCCGCATGGAGAGCCAGGACTCCATGGCCTCCCGGGACAGCATCTCCAGGTAAGGGGAGAGCAGCGCACCGGGCTCTGCCTATGCAAAACACAAACATTCATGCAAGCATACATGCATGCATACTTCCCTCCATCCATCCATCCATCCGTGCACCCACACTAACACACACGTGCACACACAGACACACACACACACTCAATATTGGATTACACAAATCAGATGCTTTATTTAGGAAGACTGACACAAATATTAGATTAGTTATCGAAATACTTCGATAACTAATCATATTAGTTTTAGTAAAGCATGTAACAATGCAAGCAAAAATGTGGAGTCTGCATTCTGTTTGTGTGTTTGTGTATCGCGACCGGGGAGGGGGGGGACCTCATGACTTCATGCCGTGCCGTACACATACAATATACTGTATATTGTATGACATGTTAGCCCCGCTGAGCTAACATGACGGTCCACAATCCCCTTCCCGTACCATTGCTCTGTCCACACCAGCGGGTACACGGAGGCCACCATGCTGTCCCGCCAGTCCACCCTGGATGACCTGGACGGCATGCCCGAGTGCATTCCCAAAACCAGTGAGCGGGCGAGGCCCAAGCTGCGCAAGATCTACGGCATGGACACCTCCAACTCCTCGGCCGACAGCGGGAGCAGCCTTGTGTCCAGGTTACCCCCCCCCCCCCAACCCAACCTCACCCCATCATACTCACCATCATACTGCATGACATGATGCACATCATCATGTCGATGTGCCCTGTGTGTCTCTTCACGTCGATGGGACTCCCTCTGTTTGTTCACGACGACTGGTTTCATAATCGACTGTATTCTGTTGACTAATAGGCGGCCGCGGTCGGTTGTAACATAACCTTGTTGTTTCTCCCCCGCCCCCCCACGGCAGCGAGGCCACCCAGTGCATCACGCTGTACTCCCGGCAGGGGACCACGGACACCATAGAGGAAGTGGAGGATGAACACGATCAGGGAGAAGACCGGCACCATGCAGATCCCTGGGGCTCCCAGGAGCCAGAGGGCTCTCTGGGGCCGGAGGGGTTCCTGGAGCCAGAGGGCTCTCAGGAGCCAGAGGGCTCTCTGGAGCAGGAGGAGTGCCAGGAGCCTGAAGGGTCCCTGGAGCCAGAGGGCTCTCTGGAGCCAGAGGGGTCACAAGAGCCAGAGGGGTCACAGGAGCCAGAGGGGTCACAGGAGCCAGAGGGGTCCCTGGAGCCTGAGCGGTCCCTGGAGCAAGAGGGGTCCCTGGAGCCAGAGGGGTCCCTGGAGCAAGAGGGGTCCCTGGAGCAGGAGGGGTCCCTGGAGCAAGAGGGGTCCCTGGAGCCAGAGGGGTTCCTTGAGCAGGAGGGGTCCCAGGAGCCAGAGGGGTCCCAAGAGCCAGAGGGGTCCCAAGAGCCAGAGGGGTCCCAGGAGCCAGAGGGGTCCCAGGAGCCTGAGGGGTCCCAAGAGCCAGAGGGGTCCCAGGAGCAAGAGGAGTCCCAGGACTCTGAGGGGTTCCAGGATTCTGAGGGGTCCCTGGAGCCAGAGGAGTGCCACGTTTCTGAGGGGTCCCAGGAGCCTGAGGGGTCCGAGGAGCCGGAGTGGACTCAGGCACTGCCGGGGTCCCAGGAGACAGAGGCCGGTCCCTGGGGCGTGGACAACCCTGCTTGGCAGAAGGATGAAGAGGAGGAGGATCAGGAGGACCAGTGCAGACAAAGGGTCTCCTGGGATTCCTTTGGACCAGGAGAAGGTCCCTCCATGATGGGGACGTCGATGGAGGAGGAGGGGGCGGGGGCGTGCGCCGCCCCAGCCGGCCAGGGTCCAGACTACACCACAGATAGCGAAGACGGGGCCGGATCCCGGGAGTTCTCCCGGGGCCAGGGCCGGTCTGCTTTGCTCTACACTCCGGACACGGACGCCTCCAAGACGTCCGACGCCGAGGTGCCTCCGAGTTACAGCAAGGTGGTGAGCTTCGACCGGCTGGAAGTCAGCGACGACGAGAGCGACATGGACCGGAGGAGGATGGCCATGACTCCGGACAGCCGATCCGAGGGCAGCACCCGGTCCGACCTGGCGCAGCCCTCCATGACTACTGAGCTGACCGCCAGCGAGCTGCTGCTCAGCAAGTGAGTAGTGCACCAACGACAACACTGATGTCCTGCTGACTGCCAGCATGAGACGGGCTCCTTCTGGTCAACACAGTGCAAGTAATTATTCATCTTGAAATAGAATTTGTATGAAAAGGGGAAATTGAATTGAAACCTGCAGATAAAGAGGAGCCAATCCTAATCATATTGAACAGTAATTGCTGCAGTGAAGGTTTGAATACACCTCAATCAAATTCGATGGGGCTGATTCCCATCTCTTGGAATAATGTGAAACTCACTCAATCCATTATCCAGCTTCCCTATTTGAATTCTGACCGTGGAATGAACGCAAAGCCGCCTGTTCTCTTCCTCGCTCCTCTTCACTCTCCCCCTCTCTCGTTCTGTCTGTCCATCCCCCGTCCGTCCGTCCGTCCGTCCGTCCGTCCGTCCAGGATGTTCTACGACGAGGAGCTGGACCAGTCTGAGAAGTTCTACGACAGCCAGCCCCTGGTGCTGCAGCTGGGCTACGCGCTGTACAACATGCTGGTGGCCCACTCGGAGATGGTGTGCTACCTGGTGATCATCCTCAACCACATTATGTCAGCCAACCTCGCCACGCTGGTCATCCCCATCAACATCTTCCTGTGGGCCATGCTGTCGGTGCCGCGGCCCAGCAAGCGCTTCTGGATGACCGCCATCGTGTACACAGAGGTGGGTCGGGGGTGTGGGTCGGGGGTGTGGGTCGGGGGTGGTCAATGCAAGTGTGTATGTGTGTCTGGATATATATGTATACATTTATGTACATATACTGTATATATATATATTTGTATATTTGTATGTGTATATATATATATAGAGAGAGAGAGAGAGAGAGAGAGAGAGATAGAGAGAGAGAGATGGGGGTATATTTATATTTATGTTTTTGTATATATTAAAATAAAAAATAAAACGTACAAAATATTGCAATAGTCAACCTCATCCTTATGTATGTACTGTGAATAAACATGGAGCAAACAAAAAGATGCTACCTTTCGGGTCAATCCAATTGAATCGTAAGCTATTGAAACGTGATTTAACTTTGAAACATTAGTTAATTCATGGGCTTCTTTCTATCCCCAAGGAAGGAAAATAGAACAATATGGGTTTTGAGGAAAAGTAATACATGCGAATGATTCTTGTACTCCTTATTTCTTGTTTTCACTGCTGGGTATATTCCAGAATACATTGGTATTGATTTGAAATGTCAATTGAAGGGTTGTTACAGAACAATAAAACTGAAATATAGAATGCTATAGAATGAAATCTGGAAGTTATTTCTGTTTTGCAATGCTGATTTCTAATTTGGCTCACTCGCAGCGCCATCATTGCACTCTGTTTTCCTTCTATATGTAGGTCACAATTTGCATCAAGTACTTCTTCCAGTTCGGCTTCTTCCCCTTCAACCAGAACAAGGCGGAGAAGACCAAGCCGTACCACCCGCCCAACATCATCGGTGTGGAGAAGAAGGACGGCTACGCCCACTATGACCTCATTCAGCTTCTAGCCCTCTTCTTCCACCGCTCCATCCTGAAGGTACGTCTCCTAGCAACCATTCAGCATCCCCAGTACCTATGTCCCGATTGTCAGTTTTTTCAGTGTAAGCTGCCATTTTCAAAGACTTCCAACATGTGCTATGAGACTTGCCCATGGAAACCTTCACTACTGAACCGCTCTTCTCCCGTGTGTGTTTCTGTGTGTGTGTGTGTGTGTCTGTGTCTGTGTGTATGTGTGTTTTTCCGTCATACCCGTTCAACGCTCCAGTGTCACGGCCTGTGGGATGAGGACGACCAAAGGCAGCAGAAGCGCCGGCAGGCCGCCCAGGAGATGTCGGAGGATGAGGGAAACAGCCAGGGTCAGGTGAGCGAGAAGAAGGAGAAGCAGAGGGACGTGGCGGCCTCGTCTGTGAAGTCGGAGACGCGGGGCTCCCTGAGGTCCCTCAACTTTGACGACCCCGTAGACTCGGTGCAGATGCACCACTCCCAGCAGAAGACCTTCCAGCGGCGCAAGAGCTCCAGCGGGGGGTCGTACATCTCCCACCTCTCCGGCCTGTCGTCGGCACGGTCCAAGAGAGGTAAAGCACATCCCTGTGTTGGGATGGATGGATGGATGAACGACATCAGTTGCAGGACAGCACCATTTTTTTAAGTAAACCAATCATGCTCATGTTTTCATGGTTTATCAGGGTTTGTTCATCAGTGTTTATATTATGCACGTGATCTCTGTTGATTTGAGTTGCAGACAGGCCTTTATACTTACTCATACTTACTGTATAGGATGGATACTGAATACAGAGCCTCAGACATGCCGGCTGTGTTTATCCTAATAAGGAGCAGTAGTGTTATCCGTGCTTTAGTGTCACGTTAGAATGAGGATTATTCAGATGGCATGTGATGCAGACCAGGGCCATGCTGCATGTTTGGTTTAATGGACTGGTTAATGTATACAAAGTTGAATTCAAATGAGAGTATGAAAGTTCTGGCTGTAGGTGGCCAGGGTCCAGGGTTGTTTTGGAAGTCTTGGAAGGCTTCAGGCGCTTTTCCTTTGTGAACACAATGGGTTTGGTGGGTTTAACCGCCCTTCCACGGCTCATTGCCGTGGACCAGACGTGTAATCGGTGTTGTTGCATTGCCACAGGAAGCACCACGTCCCACAACAGCAGCCTGCACGATGGCAGTGAGGCCAGTGTGCAGAAGAGCCGAAAGCAGCTGATGATGGAGAAACTCAAAGAACAGCTGATCAGAGGCAAGGCCATCGTCGTCAAACGGTACGGTGGCCTCCGTACTGGAATGTCGTTACCCATGTAAACAGCAGGACAAGAAAACATTCCTGCAATGTTCTGTACAAAGAAAATGCCGATGGCAGTATTTGTTTGTGAATGATGCATACATGAACTTCTGTGGATTATAGTATAGAAATGCTTTTTCATATAATTTTGTTCTATATACTGCTGTATTTCCTTCCAGAGCAACAGGGATTGTATTCTTGATCTGAACGAAATGAATTACTGTGACATGATGCTTAAAAAACCCAATGACCTGGGTACTACACTTTCCTAAGGCGTTCTCTCAATTTACAAAGAATCTGACCTCCTTGGTGCCGACATAGTTTGTCCCCATTTCCTTGACGACTGTTCTTCACCTGGTTCTGGTTCTTGCAGATGTACGGATTTCTACCAGCCCATCCGCCAGTTCTTCTACAACCTGATCCACCCGGAGTACAGCGCCGTGACCGACGTCTATGTGCTCATGTTCCTCGCGGACACCGTGGACTTCATCATCATCGTGTTTGGATTCTGGGCTTTCGGCGTAGGTGTTGAGTGATGGAGGACATTCATCTAAATAAAAACGTTCATTGTCATGTCATTAAAGCTGCATTGGTGGTTTTCTGACCACTAGAGGGCGTAGAAGTGCTGCACATCTAGTCTTGTTATTGCAGCATCCTCTGTTGTCATGATTTGGCAGGCGTTTTATCAATAACTGGTACCGGTGGATTGTGAAACTAAGAGGAGTGTCCCCGTTGTTTCAGAAACATTCTGCGGCAGACATCACCTCGTCTCTGTCAGAGGACCAGGTCCCCGGGCCTTTCCTGGTCATGGTTCTGATCCAGTTTGGGTCAATGGTGGTGGACCGCGCCCTCTACCTCAGAAAGACCGTCATGGGCAAGGTTGTCTTCCAGGTCATCCTGGTCTTCGGCATCCACTTCTGGATGTTCTTCATTCTGCCTGGAGTCACAGAGAAGTAGGAACACACATTAAAGCACAGATCAGATGCACAATTGTGCATTTGGTATTATTGTTGTTTTAAAAAAAACCTTTTTAAAAGATGTAGAAGATGCTGTATAAGATGTCGAATCCAAAAGTTTTGGGCTGGTTCTCCCTGTCACAGGCGTTTCAACCAGAACAAAGTGGCCCAGATGTGGTACTTTGTCAAGTGTATCTACTTTGGGCTGTCGGCCTATCAGATCCGCTGTGGGTATCCCACCCGCGTCCTGGGCAACTTCCTCACCAAGAGCTACAACTATCTCAACCTCTTCCTGTTTCAAGGGTGAGTTTTGTAAATCGTTTGCTGTCAAACAAATGAAAGGAAAGCTATGAGGCAAATGATAAACAACGAAATGAATTATTATTCTAGAAGAAATAGTTAATGTCAAGATGAAAGCCATTCGTTTTCAGTGCTGCTTTTCAATTTTGTCTGATCACGCTGTTTGCTAATTCAGTAACTTCCAAAATAACTACATAACAATTAGTTATTGTCAAGCACACATTAAAAAGGTGATCTAAAATTGGCCAATGAAACGTTGTCTTTGTGCTTCTCACATTAAGTCCACATTTAAGGCACGTTCATGGTCCTGGTAATAACGAGACGCTTCGTCAGTGATGACGCTCACGCTTACGAGTGTTCCCGACAGCGCCCCTGCATGTGCACTGTGTTCGGAATCTAAAAGTTCTTCACAGCAGGATTTTGATTGATATGGTCCTTTATTGGTATGGGACTGTTGTCTGCTAGACCATTTAAACAATATTGAGATACTTCCTGTAGGTATGAAGCTCAGGAGGTAACGCAGGTTTGCTGATAACCGCAAGGTTGCTAGTTCGATCCTGGCTCCTCCCAGAACCCCACCTCAAACCCAGAGGGTTGAGGTGTCCCTGAGCAAGGCCCCTAACCGTTACTGCTCCCTGACGAGCTGGCTGTTGCCTTGCATGGTTGACTCTGCCATCGGTGTGTGAATGTGTGCATGAATGGGTGACTGTCAGGCAATATTGTAAAGTGCTTTGGATAAAAGCGCTATATAAATGCACTCCATTTTACCAAAGGAGTGTCCGTCATCCTACTGATGACTTGTATTGTCAGTGCTTGTGTCTGACGGTTCTGGTGTGGCGATGGCAGGTTCCGCCTGGTCCCCTTCCTGACGGAGCTGCGGGCCGTGATGGACTGGGTGTGGACCGACACGTCCCTGTCTCTGTCCAGCTGGATCTGCGTGGAGGACATCTACGCTCACATCTTTGTGCTCAAATGTTGGAGGGAGTCTGAGAAGGTGGGGTCTCCTGAATTCTGTCTTGTTACACATATGCATCTTAATACATTTACAGTTCCTAAAAAATATTCCAGCTGAGTAATTAATCAAGTGACTTCCCAATCTGTATCACGGTTTTAGCGATTCATATCATTTAAAGGTACAGTATAAAAAAAATAGCAATTTCAAGCTAGCTCCCAAAACAACGCTTCTCCTGACCTCTCCCTGTCTCGACTCCCCCCAAACCCCGCCCACCTCCATAGAGCAAGGCTCAGGGACGTCACGTATTGTGGGATTTCTTGATGCGGCTGCAGAATCAGAGCAGTTCACCCAGATAACCCTGTAGCATCAAAGTTAGCGCCTACACGACAGAACTAAAACATTAGGCGCATCCTACCTTTGTAAGCAGAAAAAAAGCATACAATACGCTGCAAGCTCCCAAAACACGCGCCGCCTCTCCTTCACAGAAATTCCCACAGCCGCGTGGGCAGAAGAAGAAGGCCACGGTGAAGTACGGCTTGGGGGGCATGATCGTGGCACTGCTCATCTGCATCGTGTGGTTCCCGCTGCTCTTCATGTCCCTGGTGAAGTCTGTGGCCGGCGTAGTCAACAAGCCCCTGGACGTCTCGCTCACCATCACCCTGGCCGGCTTCCAGGTGAGTACGTCATGAGGGGCTTCAAGGCTAAGGAGGGACCGGACGGCCCCCTGGCCCTGTCCTAAAGTCACACACGGGGACGGTGAAGCTTTAGGCCCGCTTCAGGCCCGAGCCGGCCATCATGTATACAGTGAGGGCTGGTAACCGCAAGGTTGCTAGTTGGATGGCCGGCTCATCCGACCTAGCTAGAGTGTCGCGGTGTCCCTGAGCAAGGCACCTAACCCTAACTATTCCCGACGAGCTGGCTGTCACCTTGCAAGGCTGACACCACCGTCGGTGTGTGAATGTGTGCATGAATGGGTGAATGTCGCTTAGCGCTATATAAATGCACTCCATTTACCATCATACCAATTTATAATTTTTTTACTGGATGGTTCAGACCCAGGCACAAATGAAATGACCCACTCTTGCCCTTCCCCAGCCCATCTTCACCATGAGTGCTCAGCAGAAGCAGCTAGTTAACTTGAGCCAGGATCAATATGACAACTTTCTGAAGGAATTTCATGACAATGACGTAAGTGCAGCTACAATCAGTCTGTTTTTTCTCCTAGTTTCTGTGGGATAACAGTGTGTGTGTGTGTGTGTGTTTTGTACACTCATACATATGTGTGTGTAACACACAAACACACACACACACACACACACACACACAAAAGGCTAGAAAGGACACTGCATGGTTGCAACAACAACAACTTGTGAAACAACAACCTTTTACCTGACAGGACCCGTAGGTCCCATCACATATCTGGCAGTTGGCGGTCAAACCTAGGCTAATGTTACCTCACTAGGGTTTTCTGGTTCTCCTACACCTTGTGTACCTGTCATGTGTGGACCCCCCGCAGGACTGCCTGCAATGGCTGGAGACCTACCAGTTCGAGGACCTGATTGTGGCTGAGTTAGGGGGCAATTCCAACTCTCTGTGGACCATCAGCCCACCCAGCAGGAAAAGTCTCATTGAAATGCTGGAAACCACACAGGACTTCTCCATCACTGTGTCCTGGTCCATTCAAAGGTGCAAAATACTGAATATAAGTCCTTCCTGTATACATACCAGTGTTGTCATTTCATTCAGGCCGAATTAAATGATTGGAATGGCTACAGGCCTGCACGGGTACCACATGTTTTAATATTTTTGCCAGCTTATATGAATTATTGATTATTGTCGGGAGTGAAAGAGAATTGAGAGAAATATGACAAAGAAAGCTTCAAAAAAATGCTTCTTAAATAGCCAGACCTTAATTTGTTGTGTATGGCAGTTGATATGGGTCCTCTATGGTAGCACTGTTCACCATCACCAGTGGCTCACGTCGTTAGGCTTAGCGGTTGGTACGTTCCCCCGGAGAACCGCCGCACTGCATTTGTCATTGTTGTCCATTTCGTCCATCCGGTGTTCCTGTTGTTCCGCACCATGGTCTCCCCCGTCCCCCCAAGGAACCTAACACTCGGTGCTAAGTCGGAGTTTACCACGGGTAAGCTGGTGAATCAGCTCGACTCCGAAACCAGGGGCCAACTGAAGCAGCTGCTCACCATGAACAACTCAGCACACAACACAGTGTAAGCACCGCTCTATGCATCATCATCGTCATCATCATCATCGTCATGGGGATTCACTCTAAGCTGAAGGACGATACAAAGAAACACACTGGGTTTTCTCATTTGAAGAACCTTTGTGTGTTCTTCTTTCGACTTGATCCCTGCTTTGTGCATGTATATAACACGTACGTGTCTGCAACGTGAAACTTAGTACGCGCTCGTCAGTACACAAAATTGCTCTGAATGTGTATCCGCTTGATTTAATAATAATAATAATTCATTTTATTTGAGGGCGCCTTTCAAAGCACCCAAGGTCACCTTACAGGGCAGTTTAAAAACAGAAAACATAATCAACAATCATAGAAAACACAAGAACAAGATACATCGAACAATTTACCTAAGTAGGGTGAGATGGGTTAGATGGAATATGTCAGTATTTACTCCCCCAAAAACATGATATAATGAGGTGTTCCGTCTCTCTACACAAGCGCACAAGAAAGGCATCAGACAGACCAAGAAAAAATGATTATAGTGCGAAGCCTAATGTTTCGGAAATCGATAAAAGAAAACACGTAATATTCAGCAGCGTCAGTAGGGGCATTAGAGCACCCCTTAATGTCAAGGAGTGAGGACAGAAAATCACAAATGCTTTCAATGCTGACAGCAGTGTTCCATTTTAATATGGAGTCAAGCAGCCCGGTTGTCCATGTCGTTGTAGGAGTTGATATGACCACTAAAATGAAGAAACTTGAATAACGTCATTTCTAATGATCTAAAAGTTGTTTTAAACCGTAGGCTTTAAGACGAGCTGTTGTGATAAGGAATGCACAGTGAAAGTGTGCGTCCATAGGTCAAGCCCCACACACACACACACACACACACACA
>JAOPUA010000161.1:8620549-8632353 GCA_027122455.1 Trisopterus luscus | reverse complement strand
GTGTGTGTGTGTGTGTGTGTGTGTGTGTGTGTGTGTGTGTGTGTGTGTGTGTGTGTGTGTGTGTGTGTGACAAAATGCTACATATTTGACATTGACAGACAAACGGTCAGATCCCAAATGCAGTGAAGCTCCTCCCCACAGACTACTTCCTGGCCGTGACCTGGCCAATCACACGCTCACCTGCAGTCCGTTGCAGGCCCCTCCGTTTTGGGTCCCGAGCCCCTGGTGTTTGACCACCACACATTTTGTGACACAGGACGAAGATCTGTAATGAGATGAATATGTTTTGGATCAACTCAAATGCATCCATGAAGCATGCAAGCATCTATCTGTGCCAGCTAACCGGTAATTGACCTGTACCAGGTTATGGTATTATGGATCCAAAAATATCGAGGTCTCACTGTTCACAGCCAACAGTTTCTAGTAGGATGAATGTGGTTTGATAAGCATGCGTCTTAGGAGAGCTGATGTTCACCGATGAGGCCAAGAGCTCCATGCATATGTGTGTGTGTGTGTGTGAGTGCATGTGTGCATGCGCTTGTGTGTGCTCATGCATGTGTGGGTGTGTTTGTGTGTGCATTGAAACTGTGCACACAGTGTGACTCATCGCGCCCGGGTCAGATCCTGTTGTTGTTGGCGGAAGTCGACAAACAGAGAGCTCCTTGTGGACACTGACCTCTCCAGGCACTTCTCCAGAGCGTCGTCTGCTATCTGTTTCAGGTTGACCAGTTTCTCTCCGCGGTACACACCGTCTGTGACACGTTGCCACAGCATCCATAGGAGAGAGAGAGTGACGGTGGTCACAGGAAATGGAAATGTTTACTCAGGATAGCAAATATGTAAGTTAAGCGATAATATTTGTATAACATCTCCAAATTTTAGTAAGTCATACAGTCAGCAAGCCAATGCATCTTTGGTGTCAAAGGAATGGATTGTCCGAAAAAAATGTAAAAATATGTCCCATGAACGACTCTTTGTACACAACGATTCGTTATGGTGTACATACTGTTTACTCAACCATCACAACCCTAGCCCTCTAGTAAAGATTCTATCCGCTGTCAAATTCCATTGACTGCAATTATTCAAACCGTGCCCCCCCCCCCCCCATATAATATAGCCGACGTTACCAAAACCACTACGACCACAGCTAACCACTTTGATCCTATTCAGTAGTTAACTCCCTCCTCTGCGTCACTGCGGGACCCAAAACACCCCTTTTAGCCGTGTGCCTGTTACAAAGGGCTAGTGTGATAAAGTCTCAGGGCCATTGTGTTCGGTGAGGAATCTGGGTTGTAAAGTGTACCTGCTGTCACCAGCACACAGCTCTGCGTGTCCACGATCCTCTCACACAGACTCTCGGAGGAGAAGCCTGCAAACTATGCATACACACAAATGCGCACACGATGACGCAATGAACGCAAGTACACACACACACACCAGAGAGAGAAGGAGAGAAGGGGAAGATACGACAGAGATGCAGAGTTCACTTTGAGGCGGTGCTGATGTGGTTACCTAGTAGGCATGTGCTTCCTGCTTCAACGTTTATATATTCATATTAATACTTAAGACTGTAATGAATCAAACTGGAGGACAGCGTTATGATTCCGGACTCAATGACGGGAGTGGCACTGCCTGCAGAGCATGAGCTATAAATAAATATACATAGATCTATGTTGTACTTTATATAACTCCAACTACATTTTTAGATGGAGTAATTGTATCCTAGGAGTTGATCCACTTCAAAGAGAGTTAGCATCTGCATATTAACAAGTCATTGGATTTGCATAATAACACCCTTTAACAAATGATGCTTCTCACTAAGACACACACACACACACACACACACACACACACACCAGCCCCCGCATTTACCACCCTGAATTTACGAGCACAATGATCAAGGACAACCGGGGGATGCAACATTTTAGCCTTTGGAAAAATAGCCCAGCACGCATGATAAAAATAAACCATGCCAGAGCAGCCAGCACATGGTTTAAGTGTAATGCTAAACTGGACTTGCTGTGGTTGTGGTTGGTTGAATAGCTATAATAGTGTTAGCTTGCTAACAAAATTCTTTCTGAAGATTGGATAGAAATGGCAAGCGTCTGACCCATATAGCTAGCTTATATTAGGACGCCAGTGAAAGCATGTAGGGTTCTGCCTAAATGGTCCTAAATGACCATCACAAGGTGATTACGCTCTAGGTTATAATCACATTATCACAGTTGATAGCCTATTTCCAATGGGAAATCTGGGTCAGTGAAACAAACACCGCTAACCTACTTCTGTCTCTCCTTGCTAAAAAGAAAGGGGACCTCCCAACTCATTTGGGATTAGACACAGAAGACACAGAATTTCCTCATACCATTTGGGGTGAACAATGAGATGAGAATATATAGGAATGTGTGAGTGCATGAGTGCATTCTTGAAATACTTCCTTCAATTTGTATAATGTATAATTCATTGAGTCATACTCTCAATTGGCAGGCATACATTGAAGGCCCTTTCATGAATAAGATGTAGCCTTTGAACTCTGTAACCTAATTGTGCTATCCTAAAGGTTGGGGCGCAGCAGGTTCGAAGAACTCACCACAATGGAGTGGACGGCTCCTATCCTGGCACAGGCCAGCATGGTGTACACCAACTCTGGGATCATAGGAAGGTAGATAGCCACTCTGTCTCCCTTTTTCACACCTGGATCCAGGCAACAAAGACACATACAAACAACACTACATGTTGACTGAAAACCACTGGCGGAAATGCTATTGAAATTGAATGGTTCTGTTATTTGATAATATTTGCAAATTGATACGGCTCTTGTGAGTCTAACTTGAAACAATCTGTATATAAATAAGAGTACAATCAGTGGAACGATAGACAACATAACAAAAAACAACAAACTGCATCTGCAAGGCAGAGAAAAGGGGAACTTACAAAACGGTAGTATTAAATTATCCTTGAAATTAACAATTAATAATAATCTAATATTGAGGAATGGGGAGTGTAGTCAATTCTCCTTACCCATCCTCTTTAGGACATTGGCACATTTGCACACCTGACCCAACATCTGACCATAGGTGATAACCGTGCTCTGGTCAGGAGAGTTGCCCTCCCTGAGAGGACAAAGCCACAAAAACACAAACATAAACCAATAATAATAGGACATGAAGTGACGTATTGTGTGTGTGTGTGTTACCTAATGTAAAGCTAGGTTCCCAGTCATCCTTGCATTACATGCCTGACTGTGTCGACAGCAAATAGGTAATAACATAGCAAATCGAAAAAGGCCTTTTGCTTCATCAATTGATCTAGAAAGCGATATCGTATACCTATATTATGTTTGGACCCTTGACAGGAGTGTTTCTGCATCCACCCAGGCTAATAGTCAACATGGCAACCGGCTAAACTTGACTTTGACACCGGTAACCTCCTTTGGCAACCGTCTACAAGCTGGTACAACCAGCTGATAACAGCTGGGATATGTTATACTGCTATATCCTCAATGCAGTGCAATAGGAAGGCACCACTTCTATAAAAAAAAGGACAAAACACACTAACAAAGCTTTATTTTATACAATCTTATCTTATTCAAAGCCCCCCTTTAATACTCTGATCTTTCATCCCATCAACGCCAACAGATAGGATATAAATAACCTCTATGTCAAGGCTAAAACGTGAACAAATATTTTAGTACCAGCAATAGACACTACCTCACCTACTCAAGTCAATGTTTAATCCCCTAAAGTTTCTTGGAAGTCGTTGAAGGGAAACACATTTTATAGCCAGAATAGCTCAGTTCATTTGACACTTTAAGATGTTCAGAAACTTCACAAGGTTAAAATGCAGTGGACTTTATCCAACCAAAGGAACTCATGAGAGCCACCTTCATCTCCCATTTCTGCAGAGAGGTGTGGTTTGATGTTGGTCAGGTCTTTAATACAATTTCCCACCGTGGTTTTTGTTGAGGAGGCTGTAAGAACATTTTTCCTGCAAAGGTGCAGGTTCAAAGTTTTTTTTTTTTAATGTTCATTCATTCTCAACACCATAATTGCATTATCATAGTTTAAAGGATTTATGCAATTGAAGCAAGAACGACCAATGAAAGAATCTATAGGACTCAGTGGTGAAACAGACGAGAAGGCATGACATCAGGGCCCCTTTGGAGCGCTGCCACTCACTACATTAGTCATGCTGGTTTAGGTTGTCTGAGTTCCCATTTTAATCATCAGTCATTAACGTCATGGTGGCGGAACCATTTATTGTTGCCTCGGATGTTAAATATTTACCCATTTAAATAAAACAAGGAACTTACAAAAGGTACAGGCTATTGATAACACAGGGTGTGTGGTCTTGGGGTTGTTATACAACAACCTTTATTAAAGGGTGATCTAATATTTGTGGATGCAATGCAAGACTAGTTATAAATCTATTTGAATTATTTGAATGACAATTCAGTATTAATGATAATGGATTGTAATCTTTAAAATCGGGTTCTTTATGGCTGTAAAATCCTGAGCAACATGTTTGCAAAGAAAGATGGAATCATGGAGGTTAACTGGGATGAATAGATTCATGCCACAGTCCTGCACTTTGAAAGTGCTACTTATGAGCAGAGAGGTATTTCAGTCAGTTTATTTTCGGTGACTCTGCGTATACTTGGGCCCTTGTATTTAATGTATAGCATCAAATGCCTTGATGACAGACAGTGGTTTCATCTGTCACCCATGTTGATGCTTACCAGTAGTAGGCAACCTTTTCACCCAGGTTCTTGTCTCTCACGTTCCTGTCCAGGACGTTGTAGCATATGTTGGTTTTTGCTCCCTCCATGCATTTGATGAAAATGTTGCCTTTAGTCACGTCAAAGTTGTACTGCATAACTGGTCCTGTTGCCGGCTTCTTCCAAAAGAACTCATCCGCAATCTCTTTCCAGAAGGCTAGTGAGGAAAGACATTGTAAAGTAATAGTGGTGCTGGTGATCCTGGGTCCCAATAGTTCACTATAATGCAGGTTAGAGATCAAAACAGACTTACACACCCAGACAAAGACATGCCAGTAACAGGCAGAGGTGTATGCACACACATGTGCATGCACACAGACAGAGAGCCCAGTTTATCCCAGAAACACACACACACACACACACACACACACACACACACACACACACACACACACACACACACACAGGCAACAACACTAATGTATGAGACATACCGTCTGGATTCTCCACAGACTTTCTGTAAAGTTCCAGATAGGAGTTGAAATCAGGCACATGAGCATCTTTCTGCAAGTCAAGCGGAGGATGATACATTTTGTCCTCGATATAGTGAGAACCAGGAATAACCATGGCGACGAGACAGACTGCTGGCTGGTCTACAGATCATCTAAGGATGCGCCACAAGAGGGGTAACTCCGTTGTCACTGTGGATTTGACCGTCCTTCTTGGCCAATGTAAGAACACTTCAGGGCTCCGCGTATTGAAGCGCCACTTTTCACTGTAGACACACCTTGAATCCGTGGGCCGAGCCTCTTCCAGTCTGCTCAGCTCCAAAAGAACCAATGAATCTCACAGCGGTCGGCACTCCTACTTTTTCATTGGTTGAACAGTCCCTGGTCTGTTTATCACATTATGTTTTCTCTGCGGAGGAAGAAGGTTTGTAGGCAGATGAATGGCTGGGGTTCAAAGTGTAGACACTCTGAGAATGGTCTTCTGAGTCAAAATAAAAGATTAACAAAACCGAGTGCTGTAATGCAACCTCATGACTAAGCATCTGTTACTATCTCCCACAAAAACATACCATCTGGCAATACCAGACTTACATATATATATACATATATAATAAATATGATCGCTGCAGAGTTATTATCATGTAAAATAGATTTAGATTTTATTTTGTCAATGTTGAACGATGAGGGTCACGTTCATATTAAATATGAATCATGTATTATTAATATTTTCTATCAATAAAGTAGACTTGTATACACATACTACTTGAATTTAGGTTATACAATTTGTCGCATTAGTAATGTATTTATCTCAGTGATCCATTGGTTGTGTCAGTGACGTTTCGCCCAGACCTGAATAATCGAGACCGATCGCAGTTTGTATGTTGTGGTCGGCCATTGCAGTCCCGTGTCAGCGTTAGCACGTCGGGACAAAAACTTATCAACATGTTTTTGTCTTCTGCTATTCGATCTGCGGTTTCGCAAACGGTACGAAATCTGTGCTCTATTTATATTATGATAGTCATGTTCAATATTACGACTTTACACCTCGTCCTGTAAGCCATATAGGCTAGGACATCTCACAAGGGCAAGTTGAGCAGGCCGCTATCGTTAGCCAATGTTAGCAAGGAGGCTAGGTTACCTTGCAAGCTGACAAACTGTATTGCAGAATAAAATATAGTTATACTTGGAAGCCCTTTTGATAATTGTGATGAAAACAACATAGATAAAGTATTGCCATTTTGAGATTTGGATGTCCAGTAAAGGTGCATATTTCATGGAAGGACAAACATTGTGATTGAATGTAGATGGATAAAAAATAACCGCTGACGATAATCAACAATAATGTTCATTATCTCTTCTTTTTTGGGATAAGAATATACAAAATCGGACAATGTGTCAGTCAACTATGTCAGTTATCGGCTGTGACTTGCACAGCCTTATGTGACTAAACACTACGTAATATACCATGCTCCTGGTCACGTAAACATCACATTGAAAACACCGAAGTGTAATTTGAAGTGACCATTACACATATGCATGACGTTAATATAATACCGTATGTTGTTTTGGTACCAATTAAGTTACTATCATAACCAATTGGCACCGATCTTAAGGCAAGCAATGGTTCTCATTGTCACTGATTGAGACATTACATTCAATGTTGACAATGGTTAGTGTACAATGTTTATGTCAAATAAGGTTGCCTAAATCGTCATGTAATTTCATATACATAAATTGTTGCAATTTTCTCATCTCGTGTGTCAAGGGGATATTATTATTATATGTTGTATACTGCCACCTGTACAGCTTACCGAAGTTTACCATGACGTCTTTTCCATGTTAACAGGCGAGGCAGGTCAGAAGTCTGCACCGTTCTGCTGCACGTGCAGGAGCAGGAGGCATATTTGTGGTAAGTTATTGTCTCCCTGCTGAATTGGACAGATTTATATATTTATTTGTATTAAAATTGTCGTTCAATCTCTGTGCCATTTGGTGAAGTGCATTGGATGGTTGTAATGTTTACTCTGAAAGGGGTTGCCTCTGACTTTTGTTGTATAGAATACACTATATACATTTCTGCAGTCATTTCTTAATATTTATTGATCTTGATAACATTGTAGTGAGGAATTGTGTGTTTCTAAACATTCCTATTAAAAATCGATTTCAATGTATTTATGTTGGTCAACTTCAAAGGTACTTTTTTCTTAGAGGTACACAAAGTATCTCTGCAGAACTGCAAGATTCGTGAAAAATTGCCATGAGTACATTGATGACATGATGTGGTTTTTTTTTATCTTCATCTTGATGACATGATGTGTTTGAACTTGCCCCAAAGGAGACAGGCCGATTGTTTTGTCTTTTCCTGAATTAATGTTCACACACGTGTTAGTGATGAACCTTTTACCAAAAAAATCGAATGTGAATTGAGGTTGACAGGACAGTTCATCAATGAAAATTGGTATCAGCTTTTCCATTTACTCACAAGGGGGCAGTGTGCAGAGACAGGAATACTTACAATACATACTGTACATTGCCTTTCATCTATGGTGAGGGTCTTGTTCATGGTTGGAAACAGCACCTGGCCTGCTCTCAAGCCATACATATGATCATACTTATATTTAATTTCAATCCCAGCAATATCAAATTCACAAAAAAATGGTTTATTCACTATTTACAACTAGAATTGTGTGCAACTAAACAATTCTCAACCATGACCCTCTTTCATTTCCAGCACAGGGACACCGCTGACAACAACCCTGATACCCCTTTTGAATTCACTGCGGATAACCTAAAGGTATGTGGGATGTTTAATCAAGGGTCTTCAATCCAGTTAAATGTAATTGATTAAAAGAAGGCATTACAGTTTAAATTAATATAAAAGCAAAGTAAAGATCTCCGGAGTCCGGATTGTTATGTAATTCCACATTATTTATAATTTTTTCCAATGTATTTCTCCCCTAGAGAATTGATGCGATCATCTCTATGTACCCAGTGGGTCACAAGCAGGCAGCCACAATTCCAGTTCTGGATTTAGCCCAGAGGCAACATGGATGGCTACCCATCTCCGCCATGAACAAGGTACGGCTGTTCCTAATCAAGTTTCTTGGCTGTCCGGGACATGCTGTTCTTTTATTCCCAGAATCCCAGCCAATGACCATTTCAGATACAATAATGCTATTATACTATAGACAATCACACAGATATGTGAACTAGCTGTGCTGCAACTATGTGTTTGCTTAGGTGAGATTGAACTGGATATATTTTATTGGGCCATAACATGTTCAATAATACCATGGCAATAATCAATATTCAAAGTTCAAAATTAATTTATTGAAAAAAGGTGGATACGAAATTCAGTTTGTTTAGGATAGATAGACGATATAGAGATAGATAGAGATCGATAGATAGATGGAACAACCAATAGCAATTTCCTGGCTTGGACCAACCAACCCATCAGACAAAGGACATTTCTGCAATTTTAGTGATTGTTTAAAGCGAGATCCCGAGGTCCCCTCTTTAATTTTTGAGTAGTAATCATTTGAGTGCATGTTTTGTTACAGGTTGCAGAGGTGCTGGAAGTCGCTCCGATGAGAGTGTATGAGGTGGCGACGTTCTACACCATGTTCCTGCGTCAGCCGGTGGGAAAGTATTTCATCCAGATCTGCACCACCACCCCCTGCATGCTCTGCAACTCTGACAGCATCCTAGAGGCCCTCAAAACCAAACTGGGTAAGAGCAGCAGCGGTGCACTTAATCACAATTACGACTACGATAGAAAAGATACATACTTTTTTTAGAGAGTGAAGACAGATACAGCATCATCGTGTACATTTACAGCATCATCAATCTAATTTTTGGAGCCCTTGACGGTTATTAAGTAAAAAGGTATTACACGCCTGGTCTGAATCCAGAAAGATTTGACTCGCAATAATTGTGTCAGTGGTTAACAATGGAAGATCATGTCAAATCCTATTAAGAGGAAAAAAACAACCCACACATACAAATACTGTGTTGCTTTGTAATTTAGTTCCCTGCGCCCTAGGTAATTGAATTCACTCCACAAAGGATGAAGTGGACCAGCTTTGCTGATGTGACATATTGTTATTCAGCCACAGTGGATGGTCTACTTCTGTTTCTAAACACTACAATGGATTAAAATAAAATGATGGAAGGACTTTCATTGTGAATAAGGGGAGCTGATTCAGGGACTATAAGTGGAATGAGAGAGCCCTACACATGGCCACAATAACAACGCTTATAAAAGTACAAGTGACCAAACCCTGCAAACATATCTCACACTAAGAATTTAACGTACCCTGTTCAACTAGAATTAACTTTAAATATGGTCCCTTGGTCCATTAATCTGTCCTTATCCCACAACCCCCCCCCCCCAGATTTGGTCTCAAGTTTTTGCAATCATCACATTACACTAGGGCTTCGCAAAATGTCTGTATTGCCACATGTATCCAATAACCATGGCATAAATGTACATCCTATGTCCTTAGGAATTCAATATATTAAGTACACTTCCTATAGAGTTGGATGTTTTTAGATTATTAGCATGAATCGCTTAATTGAAAACCCTAATTTGCAGTGTGATTTGGGACTAAACATGTGGCCTGTGTTTTCAATGTCTTCTCCAGGTATCAAGGTGGGGGAGACTACACCCGACAAGATGTTCACACTCATTGAGGTTGAATGTCTGGGTGCTTGTGTGAACGCTCCCATGGTTCAAATCAATGACAACTACTATGTGAGTATTAACCAAATAAGGTTCTGCTGAGAAAGGGTTGCCATTTAAATTAATTCAAACCATTTCGGTTGCTATCTTTTTTGCTGAGCAAGTAAAGGCTATAAGCATGTCATAAAATGGTTCCTATATCATGTTTGATCATTTTAGGAGATCCAATGTATAGCAACAGCCATTCATTGTATCTGGGTTATGTAGGCTTCCTGTTGTCTGATTTAAGGATTATGGTCTGGCTTTCTCTATATGCTAAAATTGATCCAATATAACTAATGGAAGAGTAGAAGCAGTATTGGACTGTAAAAAAAAAAATCAGTCAATGTTCTAAATTTCTCTCAATGAGATCCCCATATTCAGATTAACAAAACTCATGAGTGAGCGTTCACCATCTACCCTTGGTTGCCATCTCTTTTTACATCCACGGTAATGGTAGTGATAGGCTGGGCGATCCATGTGGCAAACTTTTGGGTTAACTAACCTCCTTACCACAATACGTCACAATACCCCTTTGGGTATTACCCAGGGGAGGGCACAATCAGTGCCCCGCAGCCTCTTTAATTCTCTATTGGCCTGAAAATTCTCCATCCCTGCCAGGGGGGACATTTTGAGACAATAACAAATGTACCCGCATCTATATATAAGCATGCAGAAGAGAGTGCGCACATTAGCCTTAACTTGTTATTGTGTGTTGCTTGATTGCAATATTTTACTTGGGGCAGTGTATTTGCCTCCTTCGCCCCATTGTTCGTATCATCAACAAGCTATCTTTTTTCTTTACATCCAGGAGGACCTCACTGCTGAGGACATGGATCACATTATTGACGAACTTAAGGCTGGGAGGGTCCCACCACCTGGGCCAAGGTAATTCAATTCAACAACAATTTTACGTTCCAATTGAATAATATTTTGCTACAGTGAATTTAGTTCCCAAAGGAAAAGTATATATTTTTTTCTTATTCACCATTTACATTTCTTTCTTAGGAATGGTCGTTTCTCCTGTGAGCCAGCCGGGGGTCTAACTTCCCTGACTGAACCCCCACCCGGGCCGGGTGTTGGTGTGAGAGCAGACCTCTAAACACGGATTGCCACATCAACCAATCCCTAGACTGATATGTTTTATGATTGCATATGTAAATAAAATATTAATGTATCTGTACCTGGTTCCCTGTGTCAATGAATTGGCAATATTGCAATAACATAAAGAGGTCTGCGCTTTAAATTGTCGAAATGCTACTTGTGTTGCAGTATTGCATTACAATGCAATGCACATGTATTTAGCATTTGCATTCTCAACGCCAGGCCGAAGCAGCCCGCTTATTTTCATCCCACCACTGAGGTTTATTCGTGTCTAGTCGATGCCCCTCCCCCACCCCGATTTCCTCTTGTGATTTCAAGCTTGTTCTGCAACAAAATATAATGCAGCGCATGCGCAAAGCAACCGCCGCTGGTGAAAATGTCACTGCGCCACCAACACAAAAATACCCGGCTGAATGTAGGCAACGTTTCAGGCTGCATTTCAGTGGTCGGCACCGTATTGAAGATACTAGCCGTGTTCAAAAATGTTTTCTATTGCTTACAACGCGTGATAACGTTGCTACTGGCCGGAGCAGCGGAAAATATGACGTCAAGGGCTCATTTACAACCACACATTTCCAACGAGGTATTTCACTACCAACTAGTAGGAAGCTACATTCTACAAGTTACGGTTAAACAAAAGCACAAACGATGCCGCCATAACAGTTCGACATGTAATAACCACAATTGGAGTTAAATTGTGAGACATACCCATCTACATCCCGCAGACGAGGTCCTTATAAGCTAGATGAGGCTC